>ML243660.1:0-13062 GCA_005239495.1 Nicotiana undulata
TATATATATATATATATGTGATACACAAATGATACACGGTGTGATACAACAACAACAACCAACCCAGTTTGATCCCAACATGTAGGGTCTAGGGAGGATAGTCTGTACGCACACCTTACCCCTACCTAATGTAGGTAGAGAGGTTGTTTACAATAGACTCTCCGCTCAGGAAGGGCAAGAAGAAGAGGGAAGCAAAGAAGGAAGAACTATGGAAGAAAAAATACCCAATAAAAATCACATACCGTAATAAAGGGTAAATAGTATCCAATAATAGCAACAAGGAATACAATACCTGAGGTGAACAAAACCACATAACGTAATAAAACTCTAAGAATATGAAGGGAAATGCATGTTACTAAGCCTATCGGTGAACACTATAAACTACCTACTAACCTTCTACCTTAATCCTCGACCTCCACACCCTCCTATCAAGTGTCATGTCCTCGGTGAGCTGAAGCAGTGCCATGTCCTGCCTAATCACTTCTCCCCAATACTTCTTAGGCCTACCTCGACCCCTTCTCAAACTCTCCATAGCCAACCTCTCACACCTCCTGACAGGGGCATCAATGCTTCTTCTCCTAACATGTCCGAACCATATCAGTCGCGACTCCCGCATCTTGTCCTCCACGGAGGCTACTCCCACTGTGTCCCGGATAGCTTCATTCTTAATCCTATCTCGCCTGGTACACCCACACATCCATCTCAACATCCTCATCTCTGCTACTCTCATCTTCTGTACATGAGAGTTCTTGACTGGCCAACACTCAGCCCCATACAACATAGCAGGTCGAACCACCACTCGATAAAACTTATCCTTAAGTCGTAACGGCACATTCCTATCACATAGAACATCAGCAGCGAGCCTCTACTTCATCCACCGCGCTCCAATGCGATGTGTGACATCTTCGTCAATCTCCCCGTTATCCTGGATAATAGACTCGAGATACTTAATACTCGCTCTCTTGGCGATAACTTGAGCATCAAGCTTAACCTCTACGTCTGCATCATGGGTCTCACTGAATTTTCACTCCAAGTATTCTGTCTTGGTTCTACTCAGTTTGAAACCTTTAGACTCTAAGGTCTGTCTCCAAATCACCAACCTCGTGTTAACTCCCCTACGCGTCTCGTCAATCAACACTATATCATCGGCAAATAGCATGCACCAAGGCACCTCCCCTTAGATGTGACGCGACAGTACATCCATCGCCAAGGCAAACAAAAATGGGCTAAGAGCCGATTCCTAGTGCAACCCCATCACCACAGGGAAATGGTCCGAGTCACCACCCACAGTCCTCACCTTAGGCTTAGCATCATCGTACATATCTGTAATCACCTTAATGTATGCTATCGGAATGTCACGACCCGAAATCCCACCATCGGAACCGTGATGGCGTCTAACGTTGAACCCGCTAGACAATCCAACGTTACCAGTTATTCTAGCATGTTCCTTTATTATTTAGCATTTAACAGTGATGTACAAGAACAATTAGAAATCAAAGTGCGGAAGAAAGGAAATCTAACAACTTAGGTAAATAGTATTACAAAATCCTTAATAACAACTCCCAAAATCTGGTGTCACAATTTCACGGACTGATTACTACAAATAAAGGTCTGAATAAACAAGGTACTACTGTCTCATAGATACGTAAAGACAAGAAAAGAAGTATGATAGGAGGTGACGCCAAGGCCTGCGGACGCCTGCAGGACTACCTCAATGTCACCTGGTGGACTGAAGGAAGCCTCCTCGATCAGTGTCCACTGGGTCCGGTACCGGGATCTGCACAACAAAAATTGTGCATGTGTAGTATCAGTACAACCGACCCCATGTACTGAGTAAGTGCCGAGCCTAACCTCGGCGAAGTAGTAACGAGGCTAGGACACGACAAGTAATATCACATGTGCAGTTTAAATAAAATATAACAGGAAATAACAACAAGGTGTAAATAGTTAAGTACAATAACGGGGAAACATGTTGGGGAAAAGGGGTAGCAAATACTGAAATGATAGAACGACGCAGCAGTTCAACTATCAAAAATAACAACGAGTATTAACGACACGAAATACACAAGTTAAAAAAACTGCACGACATGTCCCCTCGTGCTAAAGTATCACAACACGGCACGAAATGTCCCCTCGTGCATAAAACATCATAATCACAACACGGAATGTCCCCTCGTGCATAAATATCATCAATACGGCACAGAATGTCCCCTCGTGCAAAAGTATCATAAACACGGCATGGAATGTCCCCTCGTGCACAATAATCATAAACATGACACGGAATGTCCCCTCGTGCATAATAATCATAAACACGGCACGGAATGTCCCCTCATGCATTATGATGACCCAAAAGGCCATCCCGTGTATTTTTAACTAAATATGTGTTCTGAGGACCTGAAAGACTCCGTTTTCTCACCTCGATGTGCGTGCATAGCCCGAGCGCATAGCCAGGAAGCCTTCATGTGGAACAATTGATAAAATATTGAATTTATAATAATTAATTGAATAAAGTTGACTTTGGTCAACATTTTTGGTAAACGGACCTGGATCCGCGATTTGACGGTCCCGGAGGGTCCGTAGGAAAATGTGGGACTTGGGCGTATGCCCGGAATCGAATTCCGAGGTCCCAAGTCTGAGAAATGAATTTTCAAAGAAAATTGTTTTCTGAAAAATATAAAGGCTTTTGAAAATGAACTTTGATGTGAAACATGTATTACTGTGCCCGTATTATGGTTCTAGAGCCTGGAACAGGTTCAATATGGTTATTACATGTTGTCTGTGAAAATTGGTAAGAAACGGACTTGGTTTGACCTGAATCGGACTAAAAATGGAAAATTTGAAAGTTAATGAAGTTTTGAGAATTTCTATGGATTTTGAGGTGTAGTTTGACATTTATGATGTTAATTTGGTGTTTTAGTTACTCGGATAAGTCCGTACGATGTTTTTTAGGTTGCGTGCATATTTGGTTTTGAGCCCCGAAGGCTCGGGTGAGTTTCCGGTAGGCGTCGGGGTGCAAAACTTAGGAAAAATCCGATGTTTTTGAGTTGTTGTTGGTGTCCAGGGATTTTGCCCTATGCGAACGCACTTAAGGGAGTGCGAACGCACAGGGTAATTGAGGGTTGGGGTCAGGGTATTTTTTGGTCAGTGCGAAGGCACCCTGTAGGATGCGATCGCGGAGTGGGGGCCAGGGTTTCTATGCGAACGCACCATGCCAGGTGCGAACGCACCATGCCAGGTGCGAACGCGGAGGGGTAGTTGGGTTATACTGTGCGAACGCGGGGGTAGGGACGCAAACGCACATGTATAGAGGGGTTCTGAGGGCTGGGTAGTGCTAGGACTGTGCGAACGCGGCCCTTGGCACGCGAACGCATAGGTCAGACCTGCTAACCCTGTGCGAACGCGTCCAAGGGGTCGCGAATGCATAGTCTAATTGTCCGGTGATTTTTAAAAGACCCAAAATAGAATAGTTACGGGATTTTCTCCCAATTTTCACAACCCTCAATCTTCCCCACACACCATAGGTGATTTTGAAGAGCTTTTCAACCATAGCTTCATAGGTAAGTGATCTTAACTCCATTTTCATCAATAATTAATAGATTTTAGGCCTAAAATCATGGAACTTAAAGGTAGAAATTAGGATTTTGGGTAGAGTTAGGGATTTTCTAATTTTTGGGAATTAGACTTCGTTTTGGGGTCGAATTTCAAAACAAAATATATATTCGGGCTCGTGGGGGAATGGGTGATCGGGTATTGGTCCGAACCTCGTATTTTGACCAAGCAGGCCCGGGGTCAAATTTTGGATTTTTTTGAAGAATGTTGGGAATTGTATGGTTTAGCCTTTATTGATATTATTGAGTCGATTATGTCTAGATACGATTGTTTCAGAGTCGAGTTCGAGAGGAAAAGCGGTGCTAGAGGCTTGATTTGCATTCTTGGAGTCGAGGTAAGTGTTTGGCCTAACTTTAGCTTGAGGGAATAGATGTTGAGTCGTATGTGCTACTTGTTTCAATCATGTTCAATGTATAGATGAGGTGACGAGTACCTATACATTATTTTTCAATCATGCCTGTGAGTCAGTTTTGGTGTATTACATGTTATTGCTTCGATATTCATTGTGTTATGAAGTAGATTCATTTTGGAGGTTGTTCAATTGCTGAGAATACTTGATTAAGGATTTGTGATAAGTTGTTTCAGTTGAGGAGTGATTTTTATTAAGTTATATACTTGTATGAGATTTGTTATAGCTGAGTCCCTTGTCGGGCGGTATTATTTTTGGTTGTTATCCCCTTGCTGGGTGGTTATAAATCGTACTTCCTACTATTGCTTTCCTTGCCAAGTTGTTGTTTGATGTTTATTGGGTGAGGAAGAGTGTAAAGCACGAAGGGTGATGCCGTGTATTCATTTCATTCATTGCATTGTGAGGAAGAGAGAAAAAGCACGAAGGGTGATGTCGTGCCATGATTTTACATTTAAAAGCACGAAGGAACATGTCGTTCCCTTTAATTTGTTTATTGCATTGTGAGGACGAGAATAAAAGCATGAAGGGTGATGTCGTGTACTTGTTTTGATAAGGATGAGAGTAAAGCACAAAGGGTGATGTCGTGTACATATTTGTTTATGTTGTTACTTCCTGCTGACTTTTACTCATCTATATTGTTGCCTTGCTCAGTTATTCATTTTTGTTCTCTCTTGTTTCCCCCGTTATTTGTCCCCTGTCTTGCCGTACTTAAATGTTTATTTCCTGTTATTTCACTTTTATATATTGTAGAACTGTACAGGTGATTTGTTGTTGTCGTGTCTAGCCTCGTCACTACTTCGCCGAGGTTAGGCTCGGCACTTACTCAGTACATGGGGTCGGTTGTACTGATGCTACACCTGCACTTCTTTATGTTGTGCAGATTACGCAGCCGGACCTAGTGGACACTGAGAGAGGAGTATCCTTCAGTCCACACAGGCGACATCGAGGTAGTCCCGCAAACGTTCGTGGGCCTTGCGTCACCATATATCTTTTACTTTTCTGTCTTATTTTGTATTCCAGACAGTTGTACTTGTTCATTTCAGACTCTTGTTGTAGAAATCTTAGATAGTCCGTGAGATTTTGTGACAGTAATTCTGGGGTTAATGTACGGAAATTTCTTAATGTTTGTTACATTAAGTTGGTAACTCGTAGCTTCAGCATCCTTATTTAATTGTTCATATTTATTGTTTTCCCTTTTTATTGATGTCTTAAATAAAGAAAATAGTAAAGTTAACCCAAAACGTTGGCTTGTCTAGCGGGTTCAATGTTAGACGCCATCACAGCCTGAAGGTGGGATTTCGGGCCGTGACAAGTTGGTATCAGAGCACTAGGTTGCTTAGGTCTCACAACTCACGGACAAACTTGGTAGAGTCTGAGGGATCGTTACGGAGATGTATGTACTTATCCCTCAGAGGCTGCAAAGTTAGGAATAACTTCACTTTTTCTTCTTCTCTGTCGTGCGATTTGAATTCTAAATGCTAATTGAGATTATATTCTATTCTCTCACAGATGGCGAGAACGCGTGCTTCCTCATCTACCGATCAGCAGCCTGATCCTTCTGTTGCAGCTCCTATGAGGGGTCGAGGACGAGGCCGTGCTATAGGCCGAGGCAGGGGAAGGGCTCAGCCTAGAGCAGCAGCCCCGGTAGAGGACCCACAGGTAGAATTTTACGGTGAGGTTCTTGCTCAGACGGTTCCAGTCGGACCAACTCAGGTTCTAGAGGGTTTCATTGCCACCTCGGTTCTTCAAGACGCTCTTGTCCGCTTAGTGGGACTTATGGAGAGCGTGGCTCAGGCCGGTCTTCTTCCTACTGCACCAACCGTCTCTCAGGTTGGGGGAGGGCCCCAGACTCCTACTACTCGCACACCAGAGCAGCTAGCTCCTCAGTTCCAGATTCCGGCACCTCAGACAGTCAGAGTAGCTCAACCGGGTATTGTAGCACCTACAGTTGAGGGAGAAGCTATGTCAGCAGATGCCCTATGGAGATTAGATCGGTTCACCAAGCTATTTCCTACTACTTTTACTGGTGCACCATCAGAGGATCCCAGGATTACTTGCACAATTGTTATGAGGTTCTTCGGAACATGGGCATCGTGGAGACCAATGGGGTCGATTTTGATACTTTACGTCTTTCTGGTACCGCCAAGACTTGGTGGAGAGACTATTGCTTGACCAGACCAGCTGGGTATGCACCTTTGACTTGGGCTCAGTTCTCCGAGTTGTTCTTGGGGAAGTTTCTTCCAGTTACTCAAAGAGAGGTCTATCGGAGGCAGTTTGAGCGCTCCAGCAGGGATCTATGACTGTTACACAGTACGAGACTAGGTTCATTACTCTGCCCGACATGCTATCATGATACTACCCACTGATCGAGAGAGATGAGGAGGTTTATTGAGGGTTTGGCTCATCCCATTAGACTTCAGATGGCCAGAGAGTCAGGTACCGATATTTCATTTCAGGATGCGGCCAATGTGGCCAGGAGGATCAAGATGGTTTTGTCACAGGGCACTGGTTAGGGGGCTGACAAGATACCTCGTCATTTTGGTCGATTCAGTGGTGCCTCATCTAGAGGCAGAGATTCTTTCGGAAGAGTTCATCCTCCTAGACCATACTAGTCGGCCCTTCAGGTATCCCGCAGTGCACCACCAGCTCCTATCAGTGCACCGCCGCTTCAGAGCTTCCAGGGTTGTTGTTCGGGTCGACAGGATCAGTTCCAGAGTCAACAGCCTCAGCAGCAGAGGTCTTGTTATTCTTGTGGTATTTCAGGGCATATTGCTAGGTATTGCCCCCTAGTTTCTGGTAGTCCTCAGTATCAGGGTTCACGTGCTATAGTTCCCGCATCAGGTGCATCCCTACCCCCTCAGCCAACTAGGGGTGGAGGTCGAGGTGCCAGAGGTGGAGGTCAGACTCATAGAGGTGGAGGACAGGACACGAGAGGTAGACGTCAGCCCGCAGTAGGCCGACCTAGAGATGTTCAGGTTGGAGGGGCTCCGCCCCGGTGCTATGCTATTCCTGTCAGGCCTGAGGCTGAGGCCTCTGATGCATTTATTACAGGTACTGTCTCAGTTTGCAGCCGAGATGCTTCGGTTTTATTTGATCCGGGTTCTACTTTCTCCTATGTGTCTTTATATTTTTCCCCTTATCTGAGTATGCCCCGTGATATCCTGAGTACTTCTGTATATGTGTCTATACCGGTAGGTGATTCCATTGTCGTAGATCGAGTCTACCGTTCATGCTTAGTGGCTATTGGTGGTCTGGAGACTCAGGTAGACCTTTTGATCCTTGATATGGTCGACTTTGATGTTATATTGGGGATGGATTGGTTATCCCCCTATCATGCTATTATGTACTGTCATGCCAAGACAATGACCTTGGCCTTGCCAGGAGTACCTCGTTTGGAGTGGAGAGGGACTCTTAGTCATTCTTCTGGTAGAGTTATTTCTTATATGAAGGCTCGGCGCATGGTCGAGAAGGGTTGTTTGGCCTATTTGGCCTATGTTCGTGATTCTAGTGCCGAGGTTCCTTCTATGGAGTCTGTGCCCATGGTTCGTGAGTTTCCAGAGGTATTCCCTGTTGACCTGCCAGGTATGCCACCCGATCTGGATATTGACCTTTGCATTGAGTTGGCTCTGGGCACTCAGCCTATTTCTACTCCGTTGTATCGTATGGCCCTGCCAGAGTTGAAGGAGTTGAAGGATCAGTTGCAGGATTTGTTGGATAAAGTCTTTATTAGGCCTAGTGTTTCTCCTTGGGGTGGCCCAGTGTTGTTTGTCAAGAAGAAAGATGGCTCAATGAGGATGTGTATTGACTACCGGCAGTTGAATAAAGTTACTATTAAGAATAAGTATCCTTTGTCGAGGATTGATGATTTATTCGACCAACTTCAAGGTGCTACTGTGTTTTCCAAGATAGACTTGAGATCTGGGTACCATCAGCTGAGTATTAGGGCATCTGATGTCCCTAAGACAGCCTTTCGCACTCGGTATGGCCATTATGAGTTCTTGGTGATGTCATTTGGGTTGACAAATTCCCCGCTACTTTTATGGAGTTGATGAACCGAGTGTTCAGGCCCTATTTGGACTCGTTTGTTATAGTCTTCATTTATGATATTTTGATTTACTCCTGTAGCCTAGAGGAGCATGAGCAGGACCTTCGAGACGTCCTCCAAACTCTGAGGGATAGTCAGTTGTATGCCAAATTTTCTAAGTGTGAGTTCTGGTTGAGTTCGGTGGCATTTATGGGCCATGTTTTGTCGGTAGAGGGTATTCAGGTAGATCCCAAGAAGATTTCAGCAGTCAGAGATTGGCCTAGACCCACCTCAGCTACAGAGATTTGGAGCTTCTTGGGCTTAGCAGGTTATTATCGTCGATTTGTGGAGGGTTTTTCATCTATCGCAGCCCCGATGACCAGGTTCACTCAGAAGGGTTCCCATTTCAAGTGGTCTGATGAGTGTGAGGCGAGCTTTCAGAATCTCAAGACATCCTTGACCAAGGCACCAGTGTTAGTTTTGCCCACAGGTTCAGGGCCTTATACCGTGTATTGTGATGCTTCACGGGTTAGACTGGGTGCAGTTTTGATGCAGGATGGCAAGGTTATAGCTTATGCCTCATGTCAGTTGAAGGTTCACGAGAAGAACTATCCAATTCATGATTTGGAGTTAGCAGCTATTGTTCATGCATTGAAGAGTTGGAGGCATTATCTGTATGGGGTGCCATGTAAAGTGTTCACGGATCATAAGAGTTTGCAATATCTGTTCAAACAGAAAGAGTTGAACATGAGGTAGAGGAGATGGTTAGATATGTTGAAAGACTACGACATTACCATTCTTTATCATCCGGGAAAGGCCAATGTGGTGGCCGATGCTTTGAGCCGGAAGTCTGCCAGCATGGGTAGTCTTGCTTATCTATCAGTCGTAGAGCGATCGCTTGCTTTGGATGTTCAGGCTTTGGCCAACTGATTTATGAGATTGGAGGTTTCTGAGACTAGCAGTGTTTTGGCCCATATTGTGGTTCGTTCCTCATTGTATGATCGTATTCGGGCCAGGCAGTGTGATGATCGTCATTTATGTGTTCTTAGAGATACGGTTCGGGACGGAGGTGCCAAGCAGGTCACAGTTGATGATGAGGGAGTCTTGAGGATGCAGGGCCGTATTTGTGTGTCGGATGTTGATGGTATCCGTGAGTTGATATTACAGGAGGCCCACAGTTCCCGATTTTCCATTCATCCGGGCGCGCAAAGATGTACCAGGACTCGCGGCAACATTATTGGTGGCGGAGGATGAAGAAGGATATTGCAGCATATGTTGCTCGGTGCTTGAATTGTCAGCAGATTAAGTACGAGCACCAGAGACCCGGTAGTTTGATGCAGCAGATTGAGCATCCCGAGTGGAAGTGGGAGAGTATTACCATGGATTTTGTAGTTGGACTCCCATAGACTCAGAGGATGTTTGATGCGGTCTGGGTCATTGGTGATAGGCTGACCAAGTCAGCACACATCATTCCTGTATCAGTTTCGTATTCTTAAGAGAAGTTGGCCAAGATCTATATGAGGGAGATTGTTCGATTGCATGGTGTGCCTGTATCCATTATATCTGACCGAGGTACTCAGTTTACCTCCCATTTCTGGAGATTATTTTAGTGTGAGTTGGGCACACGAGCTGATTTGAGCACAGCGTTTCATCCTCAGACAGACGGACAGTCTGGGCGTACCATTCAGATTTTGGAGGATATGTTGAAGGCATATGTCATTGACTTTAGAGGATCATGGGATCAGTTTTTGCCTTTAGCTGAGTTTTCCTTCAACAACAGCGATCGGTCGAGCATTTATATGGCTCCGTATGAGGCGTTGTATGGTAGGCGGTGTCGGTCGCCAGTTGGGTGGTTTGATCTAGGAGAGGACAGATTGTTGGGTTCTGAGTTAGTCCAGGATGCCTTGGACAAGATGAAGATCATTCAGGATAGACTCCGTGTAGCTCAGTCCAGGCAGAAGAGTTATGCGGATCGCAGGGTTCGGGATTTGGCATTTATGATAGGAGACCGGGTATTTCTTCGGGTGTCGCCCATGAAGGGCGTGATGAGGTTCGGAAATAAGGGCAAGTTGAGCCCTAGTTACATTGGTCCATTTGAGATTTTGGATAAGGTAGGATAGGTGTCTTACAGACTTTCGTTGCCACCGAGTTTATCAATCGTGCACCGTGTTTCACGTGTCTATGCTTCGGAGGTATATTGTGGATCCATCTCATGTACTTGACTTCAGTGGTGTCCAGTTGGGCAAGGATTTGTCTTATGAGGAGGAGCCAGTAGCCATATTGGCTCGGTAGGTTCGTCGGCTGAGATCGAAGAGTTATCCTTCGGTTCGTGTTCAGTGGAGAGGTCATCCTGTTGAGGCAGCGACCTGGGAGTCCGAGTCCGATATGCGGAGCCGATATCCCCATCTTTTCCCCGATTCAGGTACCTTTCTATGTCCGTTCGAGGACGAACGTTCTATTTTAGAGGTGGAGATTGTGATGACCCAAAAGGTCATCCCGTGTATTTTTAAATAAATCTGTGCTCCGAGGCCCTGAAAGCCTCTGTTTATCTTACCTCGATCCGTGTGCACATCCCGGGTGCGTAGTGGGGAAGCCTTTATGTAGAAGATTTGATAAAATGTTGAATTTACAATAATTAATTGAATAAAGTTGACTTTGGTCAACATTTTTGGTAAACAGACTCGGACCCGCAATTTGACGGTCCCGGAGGGTCCGTAGGAAAATATGGGACTTGGGCGTATGCCCGGAATCGAATTCCAAGGTCCCAAGTCCTAGAAATGAATTTTCAAAGAAAATTGTTTTCTGAAAAATATAAAGGCTTTTGAAAATGAAATTTAATGTGAAACCTGTGTTATCGGGCCCGTATTATGGTTCAGGAGCCCGAAACAGGTTCAATATGGTTATTACGTGTTGTCTGTGAAATTTGGTAAGAAACGGACTTGGTTTGACGTGAATCGGACTAAAAATGGAAAATTTGAAAGTTAATGAAGTTTTGAGCATTTCTATGGATTTTGAGGTTTGATGTTTATGATGTTAATTTGGTGTTTTGGTTACTCGAATAAGTCTGTAGGACGTTTTTGAGGTTGTGTGAATATTTGGTTTTGAGCCCCGAGGGCTCGGGTGAGTTTCGGGTAGGTCTTGGGGTGCAAAACTCAGGAAAAATCTGATGTTTTTGAGTTGTTGCTGGTGTCCAGGGATTTACCCTATGTGAACGCACTCAAGGGAGTGCGAACGCACAAGGTAATTGAGGGCTGGGGGTTAGGGTAGTTTTTGGTCAGTGCGAACGCACCCTGAAGGATGCGATCGCATAGTGGGGGCCACGGTATTCTATGCGAACGCACCATACCAGGTGCGAACGCGGAGGGGTAGTTGGGGTATACTTTGCGAACGCGGGGGTAGGGACGCGAACACACATGTATAGAGGGGTTCTGAAGGGCTGGGTAGTGCTAGGCTTGTGCGAACGCGGCCCTTGGCACGCAACGCATAGGTCAGACCTGCTAACCCTGTGCGAACGCGGCCAAGGGGTCGCGAACGCATAGTGTAATTGTCAAGTGATTTTTAAAAGACCCAAAACAGAATAGTTACAAGATTTTCTCCCAATTTTCACAACCCTCATTCTTCCCCACACCCCATAGGCGATTTTGAAGAGCTTTTCCACCATAGATTCATAGGTAAGTGATCTTAACTCCATTTTCTTCCATTTTCATCAACAATTAATAGATTCTAGGCCTAAAATCATGGAACTTAAAGGTAGAAATTTGAATTTTGGGTAGAGTAAGGGATTTTCGAATTTTTGGGAATTAGACCTCGTTTTGGGGTCAGATTTCAAAATAAATGTATATTCGGGCTCGTGGGGGAATGGGTGATCGGGTTTTGGTCCGAACCTCATGTTTTGACCAAGCGGGCCCGGGGTCGAATTTTGAAATTTTTGGAAGAATGTTGGGAATTCTATAATTATGCTTGGGAATTGTATTGTTTAGCCTTTATTGATATTATTGAGTCGATTATGTCTAGATACGATCATTTCGATGTCGAGTTCGAGAGGGAAAGCGGTACTAGAGGCTTGATTTGCATTCTTGGAGTCGAGGTAAGTGTTTGGCCTAACTTTAGCTTGAGGGAATAGGTGTTGAGTCATATGTGCTAATTGTTTCAATCATGTTCAATGTATAGGTGAGGTGACGAGTACCTATACATTGTTTGTCAAGCATGCTCGTGAGTCGGTTTTGGTGTATTACATGTAATTGCTTCGATATTCATTGTGTTATGAAGTAGATTCATTTTGGAGGTTGTTCAATTGCTGAGAATACTTGATTAAGGATTTGTGATAAGTTGTTTCAGTTGAGGAGTGATTTTTATTAAGTTATATACTCGTATGAGATTGGTTATAGCTGAGTCCCTTGCCGGGCGGTATTATTTTTGGTTGTTATCCCCTTGCTGGGTGGTTATGAATCGTACTTCCTACTGTTGCTTTCCTTGCCAAGTTGTTGTTTGATGTTGATTGGGTGAGGAAGAGTGTAAAGCACGAAGGGTGATGCCGTGTATTCATTTCATTCATTGCATTGTGAGGAAGAGAGTAAAAGCACGAAGGGTGATGTCGTGCCATGATTTTACATTTAAAAACACGAAGGAACATGACGTGCCCTTTTATTTATTTATTGCATTGTGAGGACGAGAGTAAAAGCACGAAGGGTGATGCCGTGTACTTGTTTTGGTAAGGATGAGAGTAAAGAACAAAGGGTGATGCCGTGTACATATTTGTTTATGTTGTTACTTCCTGCTGACTTTTACTCATCTATATTGTTGCCTTGCTCAGTTATTCATTATTGTTCTCTCTTGTTTCCCCAGTTATTTGTCCCCTGTCTTTCCGTACTTAAATGTTTATTTCCTGTTATTTCCCTTTTATATATTGTAGAACTGTACAGGTGATTTGTTGTTGTCGTGTCTAGCCTCGTCACTACTTCGCCGAGGTTAGGCTCGGCACTTACTCAGTACATGGGGTCGGTTGTACTGATGCTACACC
>MDKH01240107.1:0-19610 GCA_005239495.1 Nicotiana undulata
ATGAAAAAATGCTGGAGAATTTAACACTGCTTAAGAGTTTAAAATTTTTTTGAATGAAATATATTGAAATTGTGACCTCTTTATATAGAAAATGGATTGCCCGGATTTTTTTATTATATGTATAACACCCATATACGCGGCGCTGTACAGTGTTGAATTATTGGAGGTTGTATAGCGCCGCGTATAAGGGCGCTATACTCTGACACATACAACTTTATGTATAACGCCCAAGTACAGGGCGTTATATATAGTTATGTATTTTTTATTTTTTCCACTTATTTTCGTTCTTAATGTTTTTTTTTTGTATTATTTGTACTACATCTAAAGTTATATTCCTTTTTTGGCCAACCATGATGCCCCATTTTAACTAAAAAGACATGACTATACTTTGTATCTGAAGCAGACATGTTGATGATATAGACAACTGTTGAAGCCCAACTCTCAACTATTAACACCAAAAATATATATTTGTCTTTTAGAATTTTAAATAATAGAACATCCTATTTAGATTAAGCTCTATTATGTTATAAATTAGTAGCTTTGTTATTTTTAAATGTAAAATTTTAACATTAAAAAGAAGCCCAAATAAAAAGAAGAAGTGAAAACTACATTCTCAAGGATTCCATTCAAAGACTTTTTGTGTGTAATGTTAGAAAGAATGAGTGGGTTCATGATACTGAACAGATTGGGAGAAAAGAGAAAAAAGTAAGAGAAAAAAAAGGCCCTTCAGTTTCAGTTTTATCATGCCACGTAGAGCATTAAAAAGTTGTGGCTATTGAATAGCTGATGAATGATGAGATAAGCAAATGAGCAATTTGGTCCAAGTACACAAAAGCTTGTACTATATCTAAAGTTATATTCCTTTTTTTGTCCAAACATGATGCCCCATTTTAAATAAAAAGACCTGACTATCCTTTGTATCTGAAGCAGCCATGTTGATGACACAGACAGCTGTTGAAACCCAACTCTTGCTTCAAATGTAAGAGAAAATGCGAAGTTGTCCCTTTTAAGTTAAATGAACAGTTTATCCTGATACTCTATATCTCATTTTTCTCCATCTCCTTTTCTTTTTTTATTAGACCACCATTTTTCTTTAATTTATACCATAATTGTCAATACGGCGGTTCAAAATTATCATATCATTGCGTAATAGAGAGAAATTGAGAAAAAGTGCCAAATAGCAATTTTTGGAACTACTATTTAAACCATTGTTTACCCTAAAATTTGAGAAACAATTAAATTTGTATTGAGGCTTTAAACATACATGATTTAGTCTAACACTAATTGATAAACAAGAAGGCAAGCATATAAATTAAGTGAACAAGTTAAATCAAACCAGTGTTTTAGCATGCTTCGACCTCGATCCAAGATAACCTCGAGGTGCACTCACATGCACAATAAAGTAAAGTAAAGAGAGTATGATAAGGCTAAGGAATAATTCTGAGAGATGAACGAAAAGTAAGGTTGTATATACTTTGCCAATGATCGATGATCTTTACAAATGATTGGGATCCCCTTTATATAATAGGGGTAAGGTACATTCCTATTTCTAGAAAGGAATCTAATTTGTACAACTGTCTAACCGCCTTGTACGAATTCGTACAAATATGTTCCGGAATTTACGCATTGATCTTTATGCCATTGCGGGAATCTCGCTCATTCTATTATAAACCCATAACAACATTATCTCGAGGTAGGTCATACCCGACCCTAGTATCGTGTGCTTTGTTCCTAGATCCTTGCACTCCATCGTCAGGTTCGAGCTCGATATACTAAGCTCTCTTGACCCAATTTAAACTCGGGCTCGAAGCGGCTCCTCGACCTCATGAAATCGGGCTTACCTGATTTCGACAGCATACAGATAGTCCCCGCGTTTCTCAGAATAAAATGATAAGAAACGATTTGAGTCTCGAATTTCCTAAGTCCCCGATAGTGACATCGTCCTCGTGGTGTAAGCGTTGAAGTGACTGAAACATCACGTCGGTACACTTCCCCCAAACCATTAAATGCGCGTCAGTGTTGGTCGGCCACTAGCGCCACCGAACGGTCGTCGATTTCCTATAAATACTTGGTTACTTGCCTCATTAAGGACTTTTACTTCTATTTGTAACTCTTCTAATCTCTTATTCTCTCTATCTTCTCTTCTTTCGCCACCAGTTTTTCCGCCTTTTCAATGCTAAAAGCTGTCAAATCTTACTTCTTTCCACTTTTCTCAACCAGAATCAATGGATAAAACCTCTAAAATTGTTCCTAAAAAAGAGGGAACTTCCTCGTCTTCCTCCCATCTGGCCGGCGATAAGGCGTCGTCCCTTCAAAAGATTGTTCCTGGTGGTTGTACCCTACAGAAAGACTTCACTGTCGAGAATCCACTTGATGTTCCCAGTCGGTGTGAGAACGCTTCGAGGTACATCTGTTCGATAACGAAGAATCACACCGATTCCACCAAAAAGGACTATGGATGGGGGGAAGGGGTCGTGGTACAGATCCCCACCCTAGAGGAGAACTTTAACACCCACCTAGAGGGTTTTAAGTGTTTACACTTACCCCTTCACGTTAGGTCCCCTCGATCCAATTGTGATCGACTTCTGCAAAAGGAATCCAGTTACCCTTGGCCAGATCCACCTGTCTTTCTGGCGGGTAGTGATAATGCTTCGATACTTCACCAGAATGTCCGAGGGGCTCAAGCTCACCCTTAGCCACCTCATCAGTTTGTACCGGCCTCAACGTTTTTGAGGGTTGATTAAACTCCAACGCCGATCAACCAAATATTTCTTTGCTAGCAACGACGAATATAAATATCGAGGCTGGATGAGCCGGTTCATCCGAGTGAGGACCACCAATTTCATCCCCAAGGAGCAAATGTCGTTCCCAAAGAAGTGGAACTTCAACCGTTAGTGGAGCCCGTTTCATTAGCAATTTTCTACATTTTTACTACACTTTGCATAACGTTCTTTCCTTTATTTAAGCGGTCCCTTGGATGCCCCATGTGATCCCTGATCTCAAGGATTGAGTCCTGAAGCTAGCCGCCACCTCCTCGTATGACAAACGCAAGTGGTGTGACTTGTCGAAGGGCAAGTGCGAATCCAAACACCATGATAGAATCTCTGATACTTTCTTCTTTATCGGGGATGATTCTTTTCTAACACTTAGCTTTTATTTATACAGGCATCGGAGATTTCTTCGAAATGAGGCCGGCCCTTTCTGGGGAGAAGATCGAGTCCCCGGTCTCGAAACTGAAGAAAGATAATAAGAGAAAGGCTGTTCGAAGCCCGAAGATCCTCAAGCTGCTCGGAGGCGCAAGAAGAATGTCATCCATGTGGACATAGACTCAGCCCACCAGTTTTTGGATGATGAAGACGATGAAGGCGAGGTTTCGGCGTTGGTAACCCGAACCAGGAAATCGATCGAGGAATCCAAACCCTTCGAGCCTGAGATCATACCTCAAGGCAAGGAAACCTCGAAGAAAGAAAAGGTCAAAGCTCTCGAATCACCCGAGCTTATGGTTATTGCTCGGCCTCCGACGAGCACACCAAAGAAAAAATATTGTGAGATCCCCACGATTGAACAGAGTGCCTCGGGTGACCTGCCCGGGGCCTTGACAATGGGTCATTATCAGTCATTACCGTCTTACTCCGAGGAAGCCATAAGGGATGCCCAGGCCTTGAGAACGCCTGACTTAGGCGGAGGCCCTAGTGAGGACGATCCTTTCAAAGGTTGTTTTACTGGGGTCGATGATGTAGACCTCGTTGATGCGTCTTCCATCTTCGAAGCTCGTTGATGCGTCTTCCATCTTCGAAGAAGCCCAACGTCTATTTTCTAAGGTAAGCTTTGATTTCTTAACATTACTATTTCTTTTCTCCTGCCTTACTTTAATTTATAGCTCCTTTTCTTTGTAGGTCTTTGCCAAGTTCAAGGCCGACCTAAGCCAGTGCGAGGCCGAGTTGAATAAATCCTTGGATGAGGGGAAGGCTCTGAGGCTCCTTTGCAGTTAGAAGGAGGAGGATCTAAGAGATCATCGAGCGGAGTTAACCAAGGCTCGAGAGTACGAGGCCGAGCTGGACAAGAAAGTAACTAACGTTTTGAAAGAGTATGGCCTTCTCATCCCAACTATGGAAGCTAATACTTCGTTGTCTCAGCTGCAACAAAAGGTGGAGATGTTGGGGTAGCTTCGAGGCGAGGTTGGCCGGGTCAGTGCCGATTGCAACCAATAGAAAGAAAAGATGGACCTCCTAGATGCGGGGAAGGAGGCTGCACTAACCAAACTGGCATCAGCCAAGGCTCAACTTAGGAATGTCAATGAGAGTAGTTCGTCCCAGGACGAAAAGATCACCGAGCTCGAGGCCAAACTTTCCAAGACCAAAGACGAGGTTGCTGAAGTCAGGGTCGAGGTCAAGAAGACTCAAATCACGACTGATAAAACTATTGTCGTGTATTTGAGGGACACCGAGGCCACTCAAACAGATCCAAGAGAAGTTGTCGACCGAGAAAAATGAAGTATACTTGGTCAGGTGCTGATCTCAAAGGGAGACCTTTGAGGAGATTCACGCCAGAGGTGTCACGACCCCAAATCCTAACATGTCGTGATGACGCCTATCGTGGAACTAGGCTATCCAACCATCACACAACTACCCATTCGTTCTATTATAATATTTCACAAATCAATAACAAACATCAAACAGAGTATAAATAGTTTCATTTAGTCTTTACGCCCTAATAATGATCTAACAGTCTAATCAAACCTCCCAAGACTGGAGTCAACATGGTCACGAGCATCTAATAAATAAAACTAACTCTGCTAATGTCTTAAACAATGTCTATGAAATAAATACTAATACTAATAAAGTAAGGGAAATGGAGAAGCTGCGGATGCTGGACAACTACCTCGAAATTCGGTAAAGCTGCTGCTAACGAACGAAGGTGGCAACTGCTCAGCACTAGTACCTGGATCTGCACACAAGGGTGCATGGAGTAATGATGAGTACGCCAACTCAGTAGTAATGAAAATAAATCACAGTTTGAGAAATAAGAAACACACAGCACAAACACCAATCCACAAAACAGTAAAACACCAAGTCTCAATACAGTATACATAAGTTCGAAAACCAATTTCCAGAAAATCCTTTGAAACAAGTATATTTTCAATATATCTTAGTAAAACTCTCAGTAAAATCAGTTTGAAAAATGAAGTGAATTATAGTAAAAAACTTAGTAAAATCATCATAACACTGCCCCTCGGGCCATAATAATCTCTCATAACATTTTCATCAACACCTCACCATGACTCAATATCAGCCTAACAGGAAACCTCACAGTCACTCAGTATCAGCCCAGCAGACAACCTCACAGCCACTCAGTATCAGCCCCGCGGGCATCACTCGCACTCAATAGGTACCTGCGCTCACTAGGGGTGTGTACAGACTCCGGATGGGCTCCTACAGCCCAAGCGCTATAACAAGCCACATCATGGCATAAATCACTCTCAATATTGTCCCTCAGCCTCACTTGTATCATAACATCCTCACAATATTGGCCCGCAGCCTCACTCAGTCAGACACTCTCAACATGCCACTCGGGCCACAATTATACTGGGTTCTCGACCCAAAAACAATATTTTATTTTCAATAAATAATATCAAAATACTCTGAGTGTCAAAACAATTATCAAGAAAAGGTTGAGTGAAAATCATAACATATCAAGTGAGGAAAATAGTAAACTTAGCCCCCAAGGGGTAAACAGACCGGCACTAGGCCCCAAACATGGCTTACAACCCAAATCATATCAAAATATATCAATACTATTAAGCATAGGCTTGAAAATCGGTTTTTCAACTCAATAGTTTCCTAAATAGGGAATATATTCCAAAGTTCCAATCTTTGCATTCCAAAATCCGTGAAAGGATGTAAGGTCCGGGGTTTCATACCCTCATGACAGGATTTAAAGACATTACTTACCTCAAACTAGCCCGAAAAGCTACTCTACAACCTGCTTGCCTCTCGAATCAACTTCCGAGCACTCCAAATCTATAAAGATCAGACCTTTATCATCAAATTATGCTTAAGGAATGAATTCCAATCGAAAATACCAAATTTAGCTCAAAACCCGAAATTAGCCAAAACCCGACCCTCGGGCCCGCATCTCGGAACATGACAAATTTTATACCAAAATGTTCTTCATCATCTCACGAGTCCTTACATATAAAGAACGCTAAAATTGGAGTTCGTTTGACCCCTCAAATCGATCCCTAAAGGTCTCATAATCTCAAGCCCTAACCCCATCTTTTTCTACTGATTTTCATGAAATAAACACTGATATTAAGGTCTTTAATCACCTACAATCAAGATACTGCCATACCTACATCGTGTGCAGGAATTGAGAAGGAGGTTCACAAAGATTGAATTCCGGCATGTTCCCAGAATCCAGAATGAGTTCGCCGACGCACTGGCCACTTTGTCATCTATGATCCATCATCCAGATAAGAACTTCATTGATCCTATCCCGGTGGGGATTCACAATCAGTCGGCCTACTGTGACCACGTTGAGGAAGAAGCAAATGGAAAGCCTTGGTTTCATGACATTAAGGAGTACTTGGCAAAGAGAGAGTACCCAGAACTTGCAAACGCTACTCAGAAGCGCACTCTTCGAAGGCTATCAAACAACTTCTTTCACAACGGAGGAATCCTATATAAGAGGACTCCCGATCTGGGTTTACTAAGATGTGTCGAGGCAAAGGAAGTAACAAGGCTGTTGGAGGAAATACATGCTGGTACATGCGGTCCTCATATGAACGGGTTTGTTCTTGCAAAAAAGATACTTCAGACTGGTTATTTCTGGATGACCATGGAAATAGACTGCATCTAGTATGTCCGCAAATTCCATCGATGTCAAATACATGGGGATATGATAAAGGTACCTCCCAACGAGCTTAATGCAACAATCTCACCCTGGCCGTTCGCCGCTTGGGGCATGGATGTTATTGGACCAATCGAGCCTGCCACCTCCAACGGACACAGGTTCATTCTGGTTGCCATTGACCATTTCACCAAATGGGTCGAAGCAGCATCTTACAAAGCAGTTACTAAGAAAGTGGTAGCCGACTTTGTCCGCGACCGCATTGTTTGTCGGGTTGGAGTTCCAGAGTCAATTATCAGCGATAAGGGTTCCAACCTCAATAGTGATTTGATGAGAGTAATGTGTGAAACCTTCAAGATCAAGCACAAGAATTCTACAGCGTACATACCTCAAATGAATGGAGCCGTTGAGGCTGCCAACAAGAAAATCAAGAAGATACTGAGAAAAATGATAGAGAAGCATAAGCAGTGGTGTGAGAAGCTGTCATTCACCTTACTGGGGTATCGCACATCAACCGGGGCAACTCCGTACATGTTAGTATATGGTACGAAAGCCGTCATTCCTGTTGAAGTTGAGATTCCATCTTTGAGAATCATACAAGAAGCCAAGCTCAGCGACGCCGAATGGTTAAGAAGCCGCAATGAGAAATTGGCCCTCATATACGGAAAAAGAATAAACACAGTTTGTCATGGTCAGCTATATCAAAATCGGATGACTAGAGCCTTCAACAAGAAAGTCAAACCAAGACGATTCACACCGGGGCAAATGGTGTTAAAGAAAATCTTTCCTCATCAAGACGAAGCAAAAGGGAAATTCTCTCCCAATTGGAAGGGCACGTACATGGTTCATCGAGTGCTAACAGAAGGAGCACTCATACTGGCAGAAATGGATGGAGAAATTTGGCCTAAACCAATCAATTCAGACGCCGTCAAGCGCTACTATTTGTAATTTTTATGCTTCTATCAATGCTGTAATTTGAACTACGCCTGGCCTGATTCCCGTTTAAGAGGGGATATGTAGGCAGCCCTATGGGTTCGGTCATATTTTAATAAAATTCTCATTTTCCCCACGAACGGAAACTGGGGCAGAATTTTGAGGAGGGACCTCAAAATTCCGAAGCAAGTTCAGCCAAGCACCGCACCAGTAACAGCCAGAATCCTTCACCCATCAAACTGGGGCAAAATGTTGAGCAGAACCCTCAAATCTCCGCAACAAAAGAGGTTGCAATGTCTCGAACCGCGTCGTGGTCGTCGGTTCATCCAAAGAAATTATTTTTTATTACATGTTATATCATATTTTTATAAAACCATGCATATTTATTTCTTAAAAATAGCTTGTTTTAGCAACGCTACCCCCTATGGTACAAACAAAGCCAGCATTAGCAAGCAGACAGGCTAATCCGAGCCAGCAGGGATACGAACTGACCCTCCCCCTTTACGGAACTCACGATTTTTCTTTGGATGCAGGCACATATACGGAAAAAGCCCAAGACATCTCATTATCCCCAGAAGACACATATTTCTCAAGGATACGCTCTCAAACTCATCGCACATGCCAACACTTACTACTATCATCATTGCAAACGGTATTTCATTCACAACAATCGTATCACAACACTTTATCACCAGCTAAGAACTCTTACTATCGCTTATTTTCTGCATTGCATAAGGCTATCATTCTGCCTTTCGAGACTAAGCTCTGTCTCCATCTTGCATGAGGTTAAGCTCTACCTCCATCTGCATTCGCATTTGCATAAGGCTACCTTTTTTCCTTCCGAGGTTAAGCCCTAACTCCATCTGCATTCGCATTTGCATAAGGCTACCTTTCTACCTTTCGAGGTTAAGCTCTACCTCCATCTGCATTCGCATTTGAATAAGGATACCTTTCTGCCTTCCGAGGTTAAGCTCTACCTCCATTTGCATTCACATCTTTGCATGAGGCTACCTTTCTGCCTCTCGAGACTAAGCTCTGTCTCCATCTGCATGAGGTTAAGCTCTACCTCTATTTGCATTCGCATTTGCATAAGTCTACCTTTCTGCCTTCCGAGGTTAAGCTCTACCTCTATTTGCATTCGCATCTTTGCATGAGGCTACCTTTTTGCCTCTCGAGACTAAGCTCTATCTCCATCTTGAATGAGGTTAAGCTCTACCTCCACCTGCATTCGCATCTGCATAAGGCTACCCATTCTGCCTTCCGAGACTAAGCTCTGTCTCCGTCTTCTGAGGTTAAGCGCTACCTCCCCTGCATTTATTTCTTGCATTGCATAAGGCTATTATTCCGCCTTTCGAGGTTCTACGCTACCTCTCTACGCATTGTACTTCATTACGCTAAGCTCCTTTCTACCTTTTCAAAGCAATCATCTTATTTATTTACGCCTTCTTTCGGGCTAAGCTCTGCCCTCTTTATTTTCGCAAATTGCAAGACTAAGCTCTGTCTTGTCAACACCATGCTACCGCATTCTTCATGGGCTGAAATATCGCCAACTTGTCCAAGGGCATCATCGTTCAGAGGCACCATCTTCATGGCCCGAGAACATCATTTCATGGCCCGATAATCTCTTTATTTAACTCGCATATCATTATTCAAAGGCATCATGGTTCGGAGGCACCATCCTCATGGCCCGAGAACATCATTTCATAGCCTCCGAATTCCGCGCCAAGCAATTCATGTCCCAAGACATCATGGTCTAAGGACATCATCCTAAATGTCCAAAGACAACATTCATAGTCCGACGGGAACTTGCATCACGTTTATATTATGCACAATATACGCTTGTTATTCTTCTGCAGGTAACCCGGCCGGAACAGCCAACCAGGCAGGAGCAGACCACTCCGGTTCTTCGACACAACCCTGTAAGAACTTCCTACTATTACCCTATCTCTCACCTTGCGTCTGTTCTTGCGAAACGTCACCGACATACCTCGCCTATGATTCCGGAACTACATACGGCCTGATTCCTGTAAAACCAGGGATATGTAGGCAGCTCAGAAGCCAGGGTGCGACCGAATTCTGTCCCACAGTTTCATCTCGGTCAAAATTGGCCATCATATCTTTACCCGATAACTCTTTCATCCTTCCGGAGTAAAGAGGGGCAGTTGTTGATACCCAAATTTTCCTCAAATTATTTTTCAAACTTGTATATAAGCTTTCAAAATCACTCTTTGCAATAATGAATATTTTTCCTAATTCTTACATATTTTTATCTAAATTATTTCCCTATTTATTCAATATTTCGTATTTTTATAATTCATAAATTACACTCTAAATATTTTCAAAATATTTTCCAAGTTCAGTATGTCATTTATAATCACTTTTTATTTATTAAGATCCAATTATTTCATAAAGTGGCTAATTGAGTCTTATTTAATTGCAATTATAATTATCTTGCAATTACGGCCTAACTAGACATTTTATACCTTTTAAAATTCGAATTTATGTTTCTTAAATTTTTAATTTTGTCTAATTATTGTAATTTTACTTATTTGAACTTAATACAATTATTAACTATTTTAATCAATTAATTATCTCAATTTATTGGGTATTTAACAATTGGCCACATCTATTTAAATCCTAGCCACATTTTAACCCAATCTTTAAACCCAATTCATCCCAGCCCAATCCTAAAATACCCAGCCCGGACCCCAATTAAATACCCGACCCAACCCCCAGCTGATATGAGCCGTTGATCAAATGAGATCAACGGCCCAGATCTCTTATTACCTTAATTAACCCCTAACCTAACCCCCCCTCCATCTCTCACTTTTCCAAGCCACTCTCTCTCTCTCTTCTCGCCTCTTCCTCTCCCCTTCTCTCTAGAACCTTCTGTCTCTTTTTCTTCTCCGATGGCCTCCAGCCTTCATCTCCGGCCACTTCCAGGCTCACCTCTTTCGACCATCGGCCACTATGAAGCCTATCTCTCCGGGTCCCTTCACCTCTGAAACCTTTAAGGTTTCGTCCATGGCAGACGACTACTGGAAGCTCCTGCTTGAGGTTGTTTTTCGGCCTTCTCCGGTGGGGTTTGGACATGACTATGCCTGAACTACCACGACCTCTGAGTTTCATGGCAGGTTCTTCGATTTCACTCTGGGTTCTTATGAAACCCTAATTTTTGCCTAAAACCTCTGAATCTCTGGTATTTTAACGATTCTTACCTATTTCTCTGAGTTTTACTTTATTCCCAACTCAATATTCAAGATTCAACACCTTTTAAACGTTTTTACTTCCTTTTAAAACTAGGGTTTCTCTTAGCTCTTCTGTACCCGTTTAAACTGGCTTTTCCCTTTTGTCTCAAACCTTTTATTTGCATATCTCGACTGATTCTATACTTTTGTTGCTTTTTAAACTTGCATATGTCTAAAGCCCTAACTTTTAAGATATTTCTATCTGGTTTCTTCGTATTAGCATGACTGTTTGGTTCTTATTATGATTCTGTGTTTGTCATACTTCGAATAAGTTTTACTAAAACCTTAGCCTACTTGTGTTACCTCTATGTGATTACTTATCTGGGTCTATGCATCTCTTACCTCTTTCCGTCAAATAATGATGAACTTGTCCGTTGCTATGATTGTTTGTTTCCTCTATATATGTGTTGAAATATAGAATCCTGACTCTCTCTTGACTGATTCTAATTTTCTCACTCGATAGTCTGATTGAAAGATTTCTTGTAAAACCTTAGAATTCTGTTTGTCTGTTTAAATTAATTGATTCATTTACCTTATATGTTGAGGTACTCTGTTTACTGAATCATTTTCCTTAATTGAAGTCTTCTGAATCTAGCCCTAATTGACTACCCTATACTTAATGAACTTTGATTCCTTCATTACTAGTCATGTACTGATTGTTATTACCTTATATGTCACTGATGTTACCGTTTGAATTTGAAACCCTTGACTTGAGGGAATACTTGTCTTGATAGTCGACTGATTGATTATGAGTTCCTTAATTACCATGATACTTTGATCCTTTCCTTATTTAGTCTTGCAATATTTTCTGTTTACCTTATGTGCTATGTGTTCTTTACCATTTTCGAGTTTGAATCCCATAATTTAAGGGAGCCGAGTATTTTTTTATACTGAGTTGATTCTGCCTGCTCTTATGACCATATTTTGTGATCCTTACCTTATTTGATCACCTGTTCTCAACTATAAGTATTCCTGCTCTTTCATTAAGCAGGGGGGATCAATCGACATCACTCTAAGTTCTCTCTATACTACTCTCTCTTGCTCTCTCTCTTTTTATCTCTCTTTGCTCTATTTGCTGCTCCCTACTCTTGCTTATTATTAGCCGGCTATAAGCCAAGACTAATAGTGCTATCACTTTGCTCTCTCCTGCTTTTGCCCTCTTACTGGTAGTTCCTAATTAATCTTCAAGTGCCCAATCAATGTATTTATTATTATTGTTTCAGTTCATTATCTTCCTGATTTTCTTCTATTTATGCTTCTACTGCTCAACATGCAATTGAATCTTTGTTTTAGTACTTTACCATGTCTTGTCTCTTCTGACTTACCTGCTAAATTGGTAATATGTCTGTTGCCTATTCCTAACTTCCACTTGCTATGCCTGTTTTCTATTGCTGTATATTGTCATGCCTATACTTTACCACTCCCTCATTCCCCTGATCTCTTGCATGCTTCTAGCTGTTGTTTATCTTACCTATTATAATTGTTCCTGTTACTTGTCTAGTATTATGTCCAAGATTGACCATTTCTTAATCCCCTGAATCTTCTGATTTTGGGTAGTCATGCTTCAATGGGCTTTCATAAGTCTCTGTATCTCCTTTAGCATTATGTGATCTACTTGTTCCCTTTCCCCTATTTATGTTTGCTTTTTCTTGAATTCTGCATACTTGCTGATTTATGACCATTCTACTGTCTCCTTTTCAAACTAATTTTACATAAAGGATCTTTCTATTATTC
Source organism: Nicotiana undulata (assembly GCA_005239495.1). NCBI lineage: Eukaryota > Viridiplantae > Streptophyta > Magnoliopsida > Solanales > Solanaceae > Nicotiana > Nicotiana undulata. The sequence goes on from MDKH01240107.1 coordinate 12,765, forward strand.
TCTAAAGTCATGTTATTTCAAAATTCCTTTTCAAACTTAACTCTCTTTAACTACTCCTTTCTGCACTTCACACTACTCTTAGATCTTTAGGATCCGCCCCCTCAGTGTGAGCATTTCTTAGGGACCTTGAGTTCCCTCTGAACTTCGACACACTGAGGCAGGTAACTCCACACTGCACATATCCCAACTTGGGCAATTGCTGGGTGCTGGTATTGGCCAGGGCCCTCACAAGAACCTTTGGGACCTTTGCCGTACCCAGGCTATGTAAGGCTGTGAAGCTCGAAAGAGGTGAGGTTGGAAGATTGGGCCTGTTTGAAGGCTCCTTATAGAATAACATCTTGTTTTCCTTTTCTATAATTACTGTAATTCATTTGATATGGCATGTAATAATTTGTAAACAAACAATTGGGGCTGGATAGTGCATATGGGGGGAACTATGCATGTTTAGTGTAGTCTGGGTAGAAATCATGGCTATAGGCTTTATTTTCCTATGTGTGCAATAGTATCATGCTTAGGACATGCATGCCATGCATTGCAAATCATGCTTAGTTTCTTTATTTCCAGCATGTCTATTATACCCATGACATATCTTACACCACGTTCCCAGTTATAACTCTAAACAAGTAACAAAATGTATCGCTCATGCATTTTTATAACCTGACATATAGAAACCATGTCTTTAGGATGACACATTGTGCATTAGATATCCTTCCCCTTAGGATTTCTTATTTATCAGAATCTGAACGCCTAGTTAACATGTATCTAATCTAATGATCTCACTAAAATGTGGTCAACTGGCTTGAAACATTTTTTTGTATCATCACTCATGTCCCTTAAAATCAGAGCTAAATATGCATGTTCCCTTAGGCAATGTATACGACGCCTAGGCAAACTTTAGGCCTAATGCGCAACTAAAATCAAATTAACTATATTCTACTATGCTGGGATTAATCTGCCTCTTTTAAATTTCCCAAACTTTGATGTCTCTGCTTTCCTGAAATCCACTCTACCTTTGTTAAAAAACTCCCATTTTGTTTCGAAATGGTTTTGAAGTTGTGCAATTTTTACTTCCCATTGCTGATTTCAAAACTCTTGTTCCGTCATGTTTTTTCGAACTTTCAGACTTACTTCATTATACCAAGTTGTTCTATTTCTGAATACTTGCTAAACTATTTTTTAAAATGATTTATTAAAGTCTTACGAACTACTGGATCCTTATACTCACTTTGGATTATTGGATTTCAAATAAAGACACTCCTGTTTAAATTACTGATTTTTTGAGAACTATCCAAATTGCTGTGCACTCTTAAGTCCTAACGCTGTCCTAAATCACTGTATTCTTGAAAATTACTTTTTGAATCACTTAGTCTTAATTTTCTGCCTTCATTAAGTCTTCCAACTCAGATTCCTACGACCAACTGTTTTACTAAAATTCATGCTCCCATCTTTAGACTTTAATTGTGTTTGAGACGTGCTACTTACATGTTTATTTATGGAGGAATCTGTGAGCCTTTACTTGCCTTTATATGCTCCTTCATATGTGATGTCCTACTTGTTTTGGTATATCGCTTAGTATTTTATCCTTTACACCTAAGGGTTCAGCCTAGTCCCGGCCTAGTAGGAATAGTAGTCCTAATAACCTCCAGGACTTATAGGATGGAACGAGTAATGGCACACAATAAGCATTCGTGACCAACACACGCATTTTTAACAACCTTTACGGGATAGGAAGGGTAGAATGCAGATATGATGACCGGTGCGCTAATACCACGTGTAGCCGCCTCTTTGAGGTGTGACATACCAGGTATTGCATTGAAGTGATCCGTATTACTTTAAACCTAGGAAAATTCTTTTCAAATTTTTATTCTAATGTTATTCTAAAACCTTTAAAGATTTTCATACTTGTTTTAAATCCCCTCTTATATGAACCTTACTTGTTACTTGCTCACCGTCCAAATTTACAAAACTTATTGGGTGGGACCCACAGTTGTGGATCTTGAGGGGTGCCTAACACCTTCACCTTGGGATAATTTCAAGCCCTTACCCGTTCTCTGGTAACGCAAACTAGTTTATGAGTTATTAACTCTAGGTGCCCTAACGCACCGTTAAAATCGTTAGGTGGCGACTCTTCCTTTTCCTTTAAGGAGTTGTCCATAATGTCTTAAACCCGATCTCTTCGTACCTAACCCATGCGAAAAAAGGGGGCGCAACAACAGGGTCTTCTCCACTCCCTCACGCGATCGCAACACTGTGCACGCGATTGCACAGTGCACCAGCTACCATTTCCCCCACGCGCCAAGACCCCTGTGCGATCGCACCCCCTCATACGCGATCGCACAACTTGCGCTCCCTCTACTCCGCGATCGCAGCTCCTCAAGTGCGATAGTACAGAACAAATTCTAGGGCCTCACCAACAAAACTATGTGATCGCATATGACACCCCGCGATCGCATAGAGGAATTTACACCCTGCAACACACCAGCAAAACAACAAATATTTCAAGTCCGGAAGTGTCCGTTAACCACCCGAAATCAATCCAGAGCCCCTCTGGACCTCAACCAATTATACCAACACATCACATATGATCATTCAAACTTCGTTTCACCCTCGGAACACCAAAACTAACATCGAAACACCACAATTACATCGGATTCAAGCCTAAGAACTTTGATATTTCTAAAAATCCACCAACGATGCCGAAACTATCCAAAACAACTCTGATTGACCTGAAATTTTGTGGACATATCCAAAATGACATTACAAACTTGTTTTAACTTCCGGAATTCCATTCCTACCCCGATACCCTATTTTTCACTGCCGATCAGAAATTACCAAAAACTAACTTTTGCCAATTCAAGCCTAATTCTACACCGGACATCACAAAAATATTCCGAACACACTCCTAAGTCTCAAATCACCTAACAAAGCTATCCGAGCCATAAAATCTGCATTCTGAGGTTGTTTACAAATAAGTCAACCCTCAGTTGACTTTTCCAACTATAAGGCCATTTTAAAAGACTAAGTGACTAAACTCTCACTGTAAGCTTTCCGATTTCAAGCCTAACAACTCTAACACATCAATAATAGTACAACCAACCTGACCAATCAATAACAGTAAATAAAAATGCAGGTGCTAAGTAACGACAGACCGGGTCATTACAAGAGGCTTCGATCTCACTGAAGAGATAACCCAAGCAAAGGCAGATGAAGTCGATGCCAGGCTTCTTATCGCCTCCGACGATAATGACGATGGTGAAGGCGACTAAGGCGGGTCCGGTAATGAAGAAGGTCCTAAAGCACAACCCACTCCTAAAGAAGAAGCTGCCCACGAGGGAGAAGTCGTCCCCGAAGGAGTGGCTGCTCCTGATGGAGGAGCTGCTCCCGAAGTGTAGATATAATTTTTCTTTCTTTTTTGTATTTTCTCTTCTGTTGAAATTTTATAAATATCACCTTTTGAATATATAAGAAGAAATTTCCTTGAATGTTTTCTTAATATGTCTTTCTTAACAATTTCTTGCAATAATTTCATCCTTCGAATGGTGCATTCAAGATTCTATCTCGAATGGTCCCTTTGAAGTTGCCGAGGTTGGGTTAAAATATGATTCGAACCTTCGGGACATATACCCTTAGTGTCGAATGATGAGAGGTCTTCGAGCCATAATAAAAAATGTTTGTTTGGTCTCGGGGTAATCGAACCCTTGGGTTCGGATGGGGTGAGAATGAAATCTCGAACCCTTAGTGTGTCGGCCCTTAGGCTCTTTAAGTTGGGCCAGTTTGGCCTCTAAAAGCGGCTATAATTTTTCCCTTTTCAGCTAAAAGACTTAGTGAAATTTTCTTATGCCTTAGCATATATTTTTATACCCATTGGGTTTTTCGAGGGTTTGATGATCGGAACCCAGATTTTCTTAGCTAGTTCTTGTTGAGATGATTTAACATCTCGAAGGTTGATGTTATCGAAGCCTTTGAATTTTTTGGAGACTGACTTTATCGAAGCCCTTTTTTATTTTCTTTGTCGAGGGTAGCCTTATTTAAAAAGTTTTGCATGGTATTTGAAGGCCTTTAGTATATGGCGGAAGTCAGACGTCTTCGAGATGCGTTATCTCGACTGTAGCCTTTTCATATGACCGTAGTCTTTAATATGGTCGTAGCCTTCGGGAATGTCTCTTTGACTTGTTTCCCGAGAGTATTTCGAACTTGTTCGAAATGTTAGTCCCCGAGTGTGATGGCCTTGGCCTTTACGTCGAGGGATGCCTCTTTGAGGTCTTACGAGTTCGAGTTTATATAACTCGAATGTGTTAACTGTCGATGACAGTCCCCGAGTATGGAGCTCGTTTTTGGCTCTTGAGCCTTTTCCCATATAGAATCACAAGTATGGAGCTCGTATAATAGCGAATTTCTTCAGGACACAAAGTGTTTAATATATAAAGGATGTTTCTTTTAATAGCTCTTACATGTGTACATGTTTCATCGTCGCGGCTCGATTATTCTATATGGACACGGATCCTTTAACCGTTTGGCCCATTATAAAGTTTTCCTATCGAGGCCCTCTTAGGCGTGAAGTATTTTCCTCGAAATGCTAGTCCCCGAGGGTGATGCCCCCCAGTATTTGAGGTGTATTGAAAAGAAGCCTTAGATACTGTTGAATTACCCTTAGGTAGCACATAGTTGTTTCCTCGTTAAAAACCTCACCGAAAAAAACCATTTGGGATAAAACCCGATCTATCGAAAAAAGAGTGCAACGCATGCTTTAAAACCTAAGGTCTTCGCGCATAAGGGTATCTCGACGTCTTCAATCGAACACCTGCAATGAGTTAGTCTCGAATAAAGATGGAAAAGGGAGAAGATCATACCTTAGCAATAATATCGTTTGAGCAGTGATACATTCCAATTGTTTGTCAATTGTTCGCCTTCCATTGTGCTTGTCACGACCCGAATCCTGATTCAGGTCGCGATGGCGCCCAACATCGGGGTTAGGCAAGCCGATATAACTTTCACTAAGTGATACCCTTCCCATTTGATAAAACAAGTCAATGGTTACCGGTTTATAACAACTAACATGATACTAGTCTTGAGTGAAGGTAAAATCATAGAAGATACAAGGCCGAAATAAAACATACACATAGACATACATGCCAAAACCCCAAAAATATAAACCGCGTGTGTGCCAGGAACTAATGTCACGAGTGCCACGAGAAACTACTGAATATACAATGACTACAACATATATATGGTCTTAGTCTGAATGAGTTAGACAGAGAGTATAACAAAAGAAACTCCAGGGTGCTGCTAGGAAGTCGTCAGGAAAGAAGCTCACCGTGAAGTATGACCACGCTATCGATATCTAGCACCGGTCTAAAAATCAGATGAACCAGCCTCCGGACCTGTACAGTCAAGTACAGAAAGGAAAGAAAGTGCAGCATGAGTACATATATATAAATATGTACCCAGTGAGTATCCCGTCTAAACTCGAAGAAGTAGTGACGAGAGGTCGACTAGATACTCACTAAGGTCCAGTAACATAATATAGAACGAGATAAGGCTAAAGTAATAGGCATGCGAAACATTAAACAACAAGTATATGAACACATTATGTAATACAAGTAAGAGCACCAAGTACCAATTCCTCTTTATTCAACAATACCTGACCAATACTGACATATGTGAACCTGACTCAAGTGTACATGTACCGACACGGACAAGACAACCGCCCGGAGTCATAGAGTAGGTCATAAGGACTGAGGTCATAAGCTCCCCATGATCACGAATCATACCTGCAACTCGTGTGCTGACGCAATAATAGTAATAAGCTCCCCACGATCGCGAATCATACATGCGACTCGTGTGCTGACTCGATAATAATAAGCTCCCCACGATCGCGCATCATACCTGCGACTCGTGTGCTGACTCGATAATAGTAATAAGCTCCCCACGATCGCGCATCATACCTACAACTCGTGTGCTGACTCGATAATAGTAATAAGCTCCCCACGTTCGCGCATCATACCTGCGACTCGTGTGCTGACTCGATAATAATAGCATTTACATATAGGTACCTACGGGTACGGACTCGACCGTGAACTCAACAGGACTATGCCAACATCATATCACTGATAGCGAATTAGGATTTATATCATCATATTCTTACCTCGCCCATATCCTTTCAACAACAAACACAATTTATATTTCACACAATGGTTCAAATAAGGCACGAAATGGAATACTCGTGGGTCCTACGGCTACCCGACATAGCAATATAGTCGCCACGTACGAACTCTCGTCACTTGGTACGTACACGACCCCCCTCAACATGTACATATAGAAAATAAGGAACCTACGGGGACATTTCCCCCTCGCAAGTTTGGAAAGGAGACTCACCTCTATAAAAGCACTCCTCGGACCAAGGACCGGATCAAAAGATGCGCCCGAAACTCCGAAATTACTCTTGACGGTTCATAACTAGCCAAACATAGCGTAATTGAATCAATTTAAGGTTCAAGAAGGAGAATTATCAAGAATTCCTAAAATTTTAACATTCTTGGCGACTTTTGAAATTTCGACCCTGGGCCCACGCTTTCGAATTTTGAAAATTCTTGAAGGATTAAATTACCCGTAGTCTAAGAATCGTAATTACCTAATTTATTTAGGAATTCATGTCTAAAAAGGGATAACTCACTAATTATCAAATCCCTAGAAATTCCTACCAAATATTTCCCATGATTTTGATAAATTAATAGAGGATTTAACTAGAAATTGATGTTTAAACTCGGTGTTAATAAGAAATATACTTACTGTCACGACCCCAAATCCTAACAGGCCGTGATGGCGCCTATCGTGGAACTAGGCTAG
>ML243661.1:0-17446 GCA_005239495.1 Nicotiana undulata
GATTTTTTCATTTCAATCTTCTCTTTTCTTTCTTTCTGGCACTTCTTGGCATGTTCATTTTCCTTCCTCTCTTTTCTTTCAAATTATAACAATTTTCTTTCTATCACCCCTCACATCCCACAAATTCATTCTCCTTTTTTTCTCTTTTGTTTTCTTTTTAAATGATTTGATCGAATCCTATATAGGTTGCATACGTATCATGTTCCACATGAATCAGACCAAGCGTAGTTCTGGAAAAAACAATGGAAAATAAACTAAAAATAAAAATCTTTTTGAATTTTTCATTTATAACTTTTTTTGGTTTTTCAAATACAAAGCAGGAAGTACTATAATAAAAGACTCGACAATCTTAACTAGACTGACAGACTCGATACTACTGTACAAGACTAAAAATTAAAAGACAATTTAATATAGACTCAAAAGTAAAAAAGTTTCCTCAAGCAGCTCGTGTATGCAATAGTCTTGACTAGAATGGTCCTGGGGTATCTGTCATGCTCGAGTTGTGATACATGTATCCATACCTGAATGAGAAAAATAAGATCCAATAGATCAGTGACTCAAGACACCTCCTATTGGACACATGCAAGACATGCTTGGGCTATTTTTGCAAAATGACCTATGTGGCCAAAAAGTGAACATTAGTGCAAACTCAACAAAGGTGACATCAAAGGCATGAAAATACTTCACTAAGGCTTATATGGATTCAAACCCCAATAATCATGGCCTTAGGAATTACTTGGCAAAAAGTGATCCATTTTGCAAAGATGGCCGATGTGGCTAAAAGTGGCTAAAGATGCAAATTGAACAAGGACAGGCCTTAAATTAGTATGACACCTAGTTGTAGACTCAAGATCCTAAGACATGGGTAATTAAACCACTTTAGCAAAAATGACCTCATTTTGCAAGAATGGCCGATGGGGCCAAAAGTGGCTAGACATGCAACAACAATGGACCTTAAGCTGAGAGGACACCTTGTTGTAGACTTAGGGCTCTAAGACATGAGATAACAAGATACTTCGAGAAATTAGCCCTATTTTGCAAAAACGGCCTACATGGCCAAATATGGCTAAACATGTAAGATATGGCTAAGACCCCGCGAAGCCAAAAACCGAAGACTCACTAGGAAGACGGGACCCTATGTGGGCTGCCTACGTATATCGCCCCGAAAGACGAGAATCAAGTATGCGTAGTTCGGGCATATTATATATGAAAGATAAATTTAAAAAAAAACACAAATTTGAAAAAAAAAACATATTTTTTTTTTGTCTTTTTGAAAAATGATGAAACATGTAATTTTTTTGGATTTTCATTTTCTCTTTTTTTTTTTTTTTTTTTTTTTTTTTTTTTTTTTTTTTGAAAAATGATGGGAAAGTATAATTTTTTTTTGGATTTTTCATTTTTTTTTTGTCTTTTTCTTGAAAATGTTGTGAAAGGAAAAAAATATATAACTGAGCCATACTTGCTTCATTTTCACCCTTCTTTCCCAAACATCAGTCCGCCAAATGACCTTTCTACCCTCAAAGATGCAACATGTATCACATAGGGATGATTGAATGTCCTTTTGGGCCCATCTTTTGGGCCATGGGCCCATTTTGACAAAATTTGGATAGGCCTCATACAAAGAGACACGGTACCTAGGCCCGAGCCCTACTAGGTCTAATGACATGATGCAAATAAAAATGACCTAAAGGCTGACCTACGTTTGGGGTTCACTAACAAAGAAATTCGGGGGAGCGTATGGTCGATGGTGGATGCTTAAGCTTTCCACCCACTCCATACGTCCGATGACTCCCCCTCCTAAAATAAAGGTGACTCAACGAAGAGCTCGTGTACGCGACGCGTACTCCGAGACTTGTTATGCAAATGATGACAGTTATAAAGCGGTAACACATAAGGAAAAGCGATAATAAACACATAAACAACAAGCAAACACTAAAATGACATAAACAAAATAAAAATCAAACAAAGAAAATAGAACACATAAAAACCTCAACCAAATATTCTAAAAGCCAACAAGATCAAATACTAGCTCGAACCTGCAAGTCCCCAGCAGAGTCGCTAGAGATGTCACACCCCTTTTTTGTTTAGAAAAAAACTTCTACTAAACCCTCTTAAAAAGAATAAAAGGTTTTGTGAAGTTCGAAAAGGGTTTTTCAATTTTGAAAGTGACAAAAGATTTTGTTCAAAAGGATTAACTCAGAGTCACCACCTGACATTTAATTTCGGTGTGTCAGGTCGCCGTTTTTAAAAAAAAAAAAAAATTCCTTTTAAAACACTTTTGACTCTTAAACCAGTCTGCACTGGAGGTTCGGGTAAGGGGGTTCATTTAACTCGGGGAGAAGGTGTTACGCATTCTCCGAGTCTCGTAACTTGTACGGTTGCGTACATGATCAAGTTGGCTTTAAAGAATACTCAGATTGCGGTAGAAAAACATAAAAGAAAATAAACAATTAAACGAGGCTCAAGGTCGTCCCCACCTAATAATAAATAAAAGCAAAAATAAAAATCCTATTCTATGCTTCCTCAAATTGTTACGTCTTTGGCCTTCATTTACATTCACTTCGGATCATACCTCGGATAAAAATATATACAAATCCTTCGGGGCATTCCCCGGATAAATTTAACTAAGGGGGAAACCTCTCGCCTAAAAAAAACTAAAAGAAGAATGACCTAAAGATTTGCCCACCCAAGTGTGACATAAACATGCTACTAGCCGCTAAGTAAGAAAGGCAACACCAAATAAATTAAAGTGGAGAAAAATTCATTTTTATCTCAACATTTCATACGCTAACAATGTGCTTAAAGACTAATTTATCCCTTAATATCACTAATCATATATGATTATTACCAAAATAAAGTTTAAACAAAATATTCTACACAAAGTTAGGAATTTATAAACTTGCAGTTTGATTAGCGTAAAGATTAACTCCAAACACTCAAAATGAAACTAAATTTGTAATCCAATAATCTCTTCAGTTCACCTTGGATTAATTGTGAGCGCTTAACCAACTTTTAGTGAGAAAACTAACTACATGACTATTGTTACTTAAAAAGGAATTCATATGAGCCTTACTGGAATTTGATAAACTCTTTTAGATTTCAAGCGTACAAAAACCAATACCAATTCCACATTAGATTTACCTCAATTTAACACATAAACAAGATAAAGATATAAGACATACAATCCACATCATCATATTAGAGTTATTTTAATTCAACTCATCAAAACAGGAAGATAGGAGAAACAAACTTGTTTTGATGGCTTTCATTATATTTTTAATTGCAACACAAAAATAGGAAAGGACAAAGGATTGAACCTGAAACAGTCCTTCGATTAATGAAATTAGACAATTACAGCAACTAAGCCGAGAAAAATCGAGCAAGCCCGATTCAAGTCCGAAGAGAAAATAACGGGCTCGAAACCGCGAGCAACACCTCAGACGGCAACCCACTTTGACAGAGATTTTAGACTCAACTCCCAAACACGCTGGATTCCATGGTTAAGAAATCAGAAGAAGAAGCTAAATTTATAAACGAAAACCAAAGGATTTGATTCCGAAATCAGAATATGAAATTTTTTGTTCATTCTCTGCCTCTGTTTTTCTATTACTTACTCAATTTTTTTTCTTTTTAATTGTTTTTCGACTGTGTGTGTGTTCTCCGATTTCCGGCCAGCTCATCGGACGGCGTCGAGGGTAAAAGCGGCAGAAGCAGAATGGGGTGGTGGAGTGTGCTGCTCGAAGGTTGTCGCCGAAATTCCGGCCACTCGCCAGTGAAACAGTGACAGCGGAAGAAATGAGGGGGGAGAGAGAGAGAGAGAGAGAGAGAGAGAGGTTAGAGAGAGTGGAAGGTAGAAGGTGGCTATGGAGGATGGTTGGCGGCGGCTGGTTTGGTGTGGTGGTTGCTCCTTCTCTGTCCGGCGGCGGCAGGTGTGTTGAGGGGGAGTGGCCGGCGGCGCTGGTTGGGAGGAGCGTGAGGGTGACGGCTAGGGGATGGGTTTCCGGCCGGTCTCCTTAGAGAAGGGAGGATGCTCTCTCTACAAATGTGTAATGGTGTAAGGGTTTTTAGGGAAGTAAGAATATGGGCTAAAGGCAAATTCCGAAACTGGGCCTAAAATGAATTGTTTTAGCCCAAATTTGATTTTTTTTTATTGAACAAGAATAAAAATATTACCCACATATATTAATTAATCCTACTTAAGTAGAACAAAAAAAAGCTAACCGTTAAAACAAAATTTTTTTTTTTTGTATTTTTCAAATATCATAAAAATAAACAAAGTGAAAAATATTTTTGAAATTTTTATTTTTGTGGTAAAATAAAGTAAAAGAGTCAAAACTAATTAAAAATAGCGATATTAGACCTAAACTAAATTTTATACGTAAAATCTCGGGGAGGGTCAAAAATTACATATCTACAAGCATAAGATGCTGAAGTTATTTTGTTCATTTGTAAAAACTTTAGCACTAAATAAGCTGAAGTTTTGTCCTGGATTCATTAGTTTTGTCATAAAGCTTTTCAAAAACTTCAGCAGCTCTGCTGAAGTTATTTAGTTCATCTGTAAAAATTTCAACACTAAATAAGCTGAAGATTTGTCCTGGATTCATTAGTTTTGTCATAAAGCTTTTTCAAAAATTTCAGCAGAAGATGCTGAAGTTATTTAGTTCTTTTGTAAAAACATCAACACTAAATAAGCTGAAGTTAAGTTTTGTCATAAAGCTTTTTCAAAAACTTCAAGGGAAGATGCTGAAGTTATTTAGTTCATTTGTAAAAACTTCATCACTAAATAAGCTGAAGTTTTGCACAGTAGACGGAAGAAGGAGCGCCTGAAGTTGTAAAACTTAGGGTATAAGTTAAATAATTTTAAAAATATGGGTACATGTTAAATGGGGGCGACCAAATAGGGCGCCCCATGCAATTTTTACAACAATTTGGTATTTCGGGCCTTGAAAATTGGGCTTGTCCCTGCTGAAGTAGACCACGAGAGAGGGGCTTTTGCATCTATACCTGGTTTTGGGTTAACAATTGAACATACACAGATGTTGCAAAAAAATTGCAAGTCAACCCAATTTCTAATCAACTTCACACTTATCGGGTTTGAAGATAAAAAAAAGTTAGTATAAAGTGAAAAATAGCACTTGAGATGCACTTAAGGCCAAATAGGTCTGAAGTGCAACCACTGGTTTCATGCACTTAAAGCCAATAAGTCTGAAGTGAAAAATTGCACTTCAATTGCATTTAAGGCCAAAAGGTTTGAAGTATACCCAAGGTTTCATGCACTTAAGACCAATAAGTCTGAAGTGAAAAATTACACTTCAGATACACTTAAGTCCAAATAGGTCTGAAGTATAACCAATGGTTTCATGCACTTAAGACCAATAAATCTGAAGTGAAAAATTGCACTTGAGATGCACTTAAGGCCAAAAGGTCTGAAGTGCAACAAACGTTTTTCTACACTTAAGGCCAATAAGTCCAAAGTAAAAAATTATACTTCACATGCACTTAAGGCCAAAAAGTCTGAAGTGCAAACAACATTTTCATGCACTTAAGGCCAAATAGGCCTGAAGTACAAATTGCCCAGAAATAGAAATTTGTTCTTCGAACTATAAAAGTTTAATATTTAATACCTAAATCTACTCCAAATGAGCTCAAATTTAAAACATAACCTCCAAAGATCAAGAACAAACTCCAATTATCAATTTGTCAAAACAACAATAAATCTAACGAACTCATTTTGCAATTAAGAAACAGAAAAAGAAGAAACTCTAAACAATAGTAAATAATAAAGCGCCATAACAACTCACACTGTAAAACATCATAAACTACCTTAAAATTTGTTCACAACACCATATAGAATCACTGAAGAAGAAGGAGAACAAGAAAGAGGAGAAAATGCTTGAAGTTGTTAAAAAAGTGGTACAAGTTAAATTTTAAAAAAAAAGTAAGTACAAGTTAAATGTGGGCTATCAAATAGGGCGTCCATGCAATTTTTACGAGAGAGTAAGAAAGAATAGAGAATTATATATTTTAAAGTAGAAATGACACCAGATAGCCACTTTACAGGGCCGTATTTAGAAAGTAGCTAGTGCGTCCTTAATTTTAGTTTTTAAGTTCAAATTTTTAGGACATAAATGTCCTGAATTGTCTTGAAGTTAAGATTTTTAGTCGAAAATTTCATGACAAAATAAGTACTGGCTTATATCTAAATAGCATCCCCGAGAATGGCTACCTGTGCACTTGCCCTATTTTTAATCGCTCCTAAAAGTATTAGTAGCTAATAATATATATATATATATATATATATATATATATATATATATATAAAATTTACTTTTTAGCTAGCGAATGTAATTAATTTCGACCGGCTGGATCTTGTATTTTGCCCGATATGATACTCTATGTGATTCATGTTACAACAGTTGGCTGAACACCGAATTGAAAATATGATCTAAAGTCAAATATTTTTGGACGTATTAAAATGAACAAAGTACCATATAAACTAAAACTGATGGAAGTAAAAGGGAAACCTATACAAATGTCCCAAATAAATCTCAATTTATCAACCTCTAGTCATTAGTCATAAATTTATTAAAACTAGTCAACAAAAATTAGAAACTCAAATAATGGGATTCTTTCTCTCAAAGAACCACATGTAAAAATCACCTTCCATATTTTTAAGCGTGATTAACAACACTAGATACAAGACTGAAAGGAAATTTCATTGATGAGGTAGCAAATAAAGTGATGAAATACAAAAATATATACAATATTTCAAAAATCTAAGCAAAAAAGGAACTTTTTCAATTGGTATAGTTGAAATTCATCGAAAATATATAGATAAGTCAATATATAAAATTTGAGGAAGATTGGAGATGATTTGGACTGGTTTTGTCAAAATTCGTAATTAAATCGAGTTAAAAAAAATCTTTTGCGACACATGTATCAAACATGTATCACGCATGTATATCACACACAGGTATACATGGATATACATGTGATACACAATTGATACAAATATGATACATATGTGATACATAAATACACATATCATTTTTTTCATGTTCAGTTTTTACTTTGAATTTTCGATTCAAACCACCTCAAAACTTCACCAAAGCATCCCAAAACTGAGATTCAAGCTCCTTAAGTTGTGTCCAATCTATTCTAATAACACCCATTCAAAATAAAGCAAAAATTTGATATTTTTTGTCATAAATAACTAATTGACTAATATTAATAATATTTTATTCATTGACCAAAGTTTGTAATGATTTATTTCTAAATGGACATAGCTGATAATTTTCCAAAGTAAAATAATTAATCAACCAATAATCCAACTCTGAGGAGTTGCTCCTAAAGCAATCGATGAACAGCCCATGCTTCATCATTGTTAGAAGGCCCCACCAACTAGTATCAATTGGACAAACATTCCGAGCAAATAAGGGGACAGGCCACTTGCGCAAACACATGATACGAACATCAGTTTCAGGAATTATGAAATGCCCAAAATACAAAGAGATCAATGCAGTATGGAAAACAACGTGTCGGCACTTAATTAATGTTCTTGAATTCTCCCTCCTGTTCAAAATAAATATTTTTTTAACTCTTTTCATACAGATTAAGAAATTTATCTTTTACCATTAAAATAGATGGGAAAAGTGCACGGTTAGCCATCAATAACACATGTATTTACTTTTAAGTCACTGTTTAAAATGTCTTTAGTCTTTAGCCACTGTTTTAATAAACTTTACCTGCCCGGACGAAAATACCCTTCTGCTCATGTCCTTAACTTTTGAACTTAACTTGAGGACTACATGTCCTTAACATTTGAACTTGTAACTTTAAGTTCAGGACTTCAAGACTACATGTCCTTAACTTTTGAACTTGGAACTCTAAGTTAAGGACTTCAGGACTACATGTCCTTAACTGTTGAACTTAACTTCTGGACTACATGTCCTTAACTTTTGAACTTGTAACTCTAAGTTCAGGACTTCAAGACTACATGTCCTTAACTTTTGAACTTGGAACTCTAAGTTAAGGACTTCAAGACTACATGTCCTTAACTTTTGAACTTAACTTCAGGACTACATGTCCTTAAATTTTGAACTTGTAACTCTAAGTTCAGGATTTCAGGACTACATGTCCTTAACTTTTAAACTTGGAACTCTAAGTTCAGGACTACATGTCCTTAATTTCTGTGCTTGTAACTCTAAGTTAAGGACTACTTGTCCTTAACTTTTGAACTTGGAACTCTAAGTTAAGGACTTCAGGACTACATGTCCTTAATTTCTGTGCTTGTAACTCTAAGTTAAGGACTACTTGTCCTTAACTTTTGAACTTGTAAGTCTAAGTTCAAGACCTATTGTACTTAACTTTTGAGCTTGTTAGTCTACCACCATAATTGCATACGATCACATATGCAAACCAAAACTCGTTCCATTCAGTTTCTCCTTCACCATTATTGTTTGGCTTTTTGTTGTTTTACTTTAAAATTTTATACCCTTGTTCAATTGTGTTTTTTTGCAGATGGCCATTAATGATGTTGCAAAAGACTGGGGCTTGAAATGTCTTCGTTATGAAATAAGTATATGGGGCTGAGCCTGTACTCCTCTGCTGATTTCTTCATTCTTACAAAAGTGTGTTATACTGAATATGGATTAATATTTCCTCTTCAGGGGATATATCTCCTCCACCCGGGGTTAGGGCAGCTATGGAGATGCAGGCACAAGCAGAACGTCAAAAAAGGGCTCAAGTTCTGGAGTCTGAAGGTAATAGTCCGTTCCTCTCCTGGATTAAAAGACCAAGAAAAGGTAATACTGTCTTTTCATATTAATTTTAATAGAGTAGTGGCTATTTTCGCTTAACATTAAAAATACTAGATTAAAAGTAAATATCACTTTAAAAAGTGACTACCCCATACAATTTTTACGAAATAGACCATATTAACGTTTATTATCCCACATAAATACTCCTAACACATACTCCGACACTATTTACTCCAAAAGCAATGTAAGAAAAAAATAATTAATTCATTCTCAAAATCTGGAAAAATCATTTATTTTGGACCGGAGGGAGTAGAAAGGATTATAATTTGCTCTTCCTACATGTGAACTAAATTATTCCGGTATTATACTCTTGAGACTATAATTTTTGGACTAATTTATCCCATTTGAGAGGTGATATAAAATAATTCCAAATTTGATAGGATAAGGTGGAATAAGGTGCGATATTCATGATTAAATTTTGGAATAAACTTATACCATCAATCAAATATAATATAAATTTAATTTACTCTCTATCCCACCTTATCCCGTATATCAAACGACCCCATAAGAATCATGTTTAACTCAAAAATATTGAGGAGTCATTTGGTATAATGGTGGGATACCCTATGAGATTAGCTATCCTGCCTTTTATCGGGGATAATTAATTTTAATGTAATATTTATCCTATAAATAGCTAATTAATTTCTACCGACATACAAGAGTAACTTTAATCCCAATTTATCCTGTGACTAGCTATGTCTAGCAGCTTTTGTAGCTTTTCTTTGTGGGACCCATCTAATAAAAAGAAATCCAAAGAAAGAAAAAAAATAATGACAACAAGTTGCAAATGAAGTGGGCGGCTGTTGATACCTAATTTTTTTCATATATATATATATATATATCTTAGCCCATATTTGTTTGCCTTGGCGATGAATGTTCTGTCGCGTCACATCCTGTGATGACCTAAGGGGTTATTTTATGAATTTAGACTCCGTTCTAGGCTTATTAGCCATAAAAAAATTAATTTTAACTACCTCGATTTGTGTGCACAGTCCGGGCATGAAACCGGAAAGCTTTTATGTTAAAATATAAGAAACAATAATTTTTAGAATTACAAAATTTGGTTTTAGTTGACTTGAGTCAACATTTTGAGTAAACGGATCAAATCTGTGTTCCGACGATCCCGGAAGGTCCGCAGTAAAATATGGGACTCGGACGTATGTCCGGAAATGAATTCCGAGTCCCAAGCCTTAGAAATCAATTTTTGAAAGAAATTGTTTTGCTGAAATATTTATGAAATAATGAAAAGAATTAATGTTTGAAGTCATTGGTATCGGGCCCGTATTTTGGTTCCGGAGACCGGTACAGATTTGTTATGATATTCAGGCCTTGCCTGTGAAATTTGGTGAAATACGGAGTTCGTTTGACGTGATTCGGACATCCGGTTGAAAAGTTATGAACTATAAGTGTTCTTGAGGAAAATAATGAGTTTTGAGGTTTAATTCGTTGTTTTACATGTTATTTTCATGATTTGATCGAAGGAGCAAGTCCATATTATGCTTTTAGACTTGCGTGCATGTTTGATTTAGAGCCCCGAGGGCTCGGGTGAGTTTCAAATAGGTTTGGGTTGTGTTGCGCTCGTTCTTTCTTATGCTTCGACGTCGTTTCTTCAAGCATAAATGATATCATATTGAACAAATGAGCTCCGATTTATGTTTTGAATGAAGTATTAGATCCGTATCGTAATTACGGACCCGTAGCAAAAAGAATCATCGAATTTGGACATCGTATGAGGATTTTATGGCCATTTTACCAAGGTTGCCCAGATTTTTCTGGTTAATTACGAATTTGCCCCTGACGGCGTATTAAAAACCTGCACTATTTGCAAATCTTAAAACCTACATATCTCCTTCATTATAAGGTCAAATTGAGTGATTCAAAAGCCTAAATTCATTAGAATTTTACAAGGAATCCATTGGACACAAGAAAATCGAGTTTAGGTATTGTTTGGAACGAGAAACGAGACAGAATAGCTGGCAGAAAAATGAATACAAAACGGGTAGACTTCTTCAAATTTTCGAACTCCGCAGCCCTAGGAACGAATTTCTTCACCAAATATCATCCCCAAGTCATAGGTAATCAATTCTAAACTTTATTCCTTCAATTACCCATTGTTTTTCACCACTTTTAAATAAAAAACTAAGAATTTTCATGGTAAAAATTGAGAGTTTGGGTAGAATTAGGAAATTTTATAAAAATCGAATATTTACCTCGAATTGAGGTCGGATTTCGAAATTAATTGTATATTTGGGTTCGTGGGTGAATGGGTAAACGTAATTTGGTCCGAACCCCGAGTTTAGACCAAGCGGGCCCGGGGTCGGGTTTTCACTTTTTTTGAGAAAACTTAGGAAAAATTATATTTTTCAATAAAGTTAGTTCCTTTAGCATTAGTTAATGATATTAAGTTAATTTTGATTAGATTCGAGCAATTTAGAGGTGAATTCAAAAGGAAAAGCAATAATTGAGCTGTGAGTGGCCTGCGGAATTGAGGTAAGTGTTTGGCCTAACTTTAGCTTGAGGGAATAGGACTCCCCACTTGTTTGCTACGTGAATTGCATGGCTGTGGTATATAGGTGTGGTGACAAGTATCTATGCACCACCCAAATCGTTTGTTAAACATGATCCCCTTTCCCGTTCCCACTTATTTGATCATTGTTTTAACTGTTACATGTTCATTATTGTTTCTATGACTATTTGGCCTTGTTGAATTGTTGTTAGTTATCGTTGTGACTATTTGGAAAGAGTATTGGTTGTTTGAACTGGTTCCCTTGTCATATAAACATGGTTGAGAGGTTTGGTATTGTTTTTATGAAATAAATATATATATTTTGATATTCCTGTTGGTTTCATGGTTGAGAGGTTATTGATGAGGTTATAAGAAAAATTCAATTTATTATTTATAATTGTTGAGGTTCGCGTGTTAAAAATGTTAGATGTTCTCTTGAGTTTATCATAGTATAAAAAGACTAAGCTGAATTGACAGTGTTAAAGTGTTTACTTATATTCTGGTTTGTTTTATTGTAAATTGATATTGGTTAAAGCTTACGAGCTATATGATTTTCTGTTTGAAATTGTGGAAATAAAAGTATTGTGAAAGGCTTGTCCTGAATTGTGAATTTTTTATGAATAAATTGATATGGTATGTCTAGTGGGAGCGGGTTGCACGCCACAACAAGGAGTGATAAGGGTGGACAGGTGGGATCGGGTTGCACGCCGCAACAGGAGCAATAAGGGAGGACAGATGGGAGCGGGTTGCAGCCCGCAACAAGGAGCGATAAGGGAGGACATTTATATTTTTATTGATTTTAAAAAAAATAAAGATTTGTAAAGCTAAATGTTTATATTTTACTGTTGTGGTTTTTTTTATTTTTTAAATAAAGATTTGAAACTTTCTATTTTATATTACTATTTTCATATTTTGGCACTACTTTTATTCAAAGATAAAGTTTGAGAACTTGGAAATTTTGAGGATTGGTTATAGCTGAGGCCTGAAAGAGGCGGTTGTGTTATTTTGTTATTGTTGCAGTATTTGAATTGATGTGTTTAGATTTCCTTCCTGTTTTATAATTATCGTCTCAGATATATTTTTCTTGTTCGTGTAGAATTGTTTTATTGTGTTATCGTATATATATTAATATCACAGGTTTGATGTTAAACCCCCGCCTTAGCCTCGTCACTACTTCGCCGAGGTTAGGCTCGGCACTTACTCAGTACATGGGGTCGGTTGTACTGATACTACACTCTGTGCTCTTTTGCACAGATCCAGGTATTAATCAGCAGTAGAGGATTCCAGGACGACCACCCGATTTGTTTGGAGACACGAGGTACATCTGCCGGCGTTCGCAGATTCCGAGAGTCTTCTCCTATTATTATTTACACTATTTTATTATATTCAGAACAGTTACACTACTTCTTTCGGCCATTATTTGTAGTATTCTTTAGTAGCTCGTGAATTGTGACACCAGACTCTGGGGTAGTCTTAGAGTTGTTTACATAATTAGTTCGTGATTCGTTTTATTTAAATGATTATTGTTATCATTTTATTTTATTTTATTTTATTTTGTTTGGAATTATTTTAATTAGGATCAATTGGAATTTATTTATTTATGCTCAAGTAATTAATCAAGAAAATTAGTTAATAGACTTCTAACATTAGCTTGCCTAGCAAGTGTGGTGTTAGGCGCCATCACGATCCCTGAGGTTGAGAATTTGGGTCGTGACANGTTTTAAGTATCTCGGGTCTATTATCCAGGGTAACGGGGAGATTGACAAAGATGTCACACATCGCATCGAGCAGGGTGGATGAAGTGGAGGCTCTCTTCCAGTGTTCTATGTGACAGGAATGTGCCGTTAAGACTTAAGGGTAAGTTTTATCGAGTGGTGGTTCGACCCGCTATGCTGTATGTGGCTGAGTGTTAGCCAGTCAAGAACTCCCACGTGTAGAAGATGAGAGTAGCACATATGAGGATGTTAAGATGGATGTATGGGTTTACCAGGCGAGATAGGATTAAGAATGAAGCAATCCGGGACAGAGTGAGAGTAGCCTCCGTGGAGGACAAGATGCGGGAGTCGCGGATGAGATGGTTTGGAAATGTTAGGAGAAGAAGTATTGATGCCCCTGTCAGGAGGTGTGAGAGGTTGGCCATGGAGAGTTTGAGAAGGGGTCGAGGCAGGCCTAAGAATTACTGGGGAGAAGTGATTAGGCAGGACATGACGCTACTTCAGCTCACTGAGGACATGACACTTGATAGGAGGGTGTGGAGGTCGAGGATTAAGGTAGAAGGTTAGTAGGTAGTTTATAGTGTTCACCATTAAGCTTAGTAGCATGCATTTTCGTTTATATTCTTAGATTTATTTTATTGTGGTATGTGATTTTGTTCACCTCAGGTATTGTATTCCCTTTTGCTCTTATTGGATATTATTTATCCTTTATTACGGTATGTGATTTTCCCCCCCATATTTCTTCTTCCTTGATTCCCTCTTCTTCTTCTTTCCCTTTCTGAGCCGAGGGTATATTGGAAACAACCTCTCTACCTGCATTAGGTAGGGGTAAGGTATGCGTACATACTACCCTCCCCAGACCCCACAGGTTTGGATCAAACTGGGTTTGTTGTTGTTGTTGTGTGTGTGTGTATATATATAATATTTCAAAATAGTGCATATGAATCATCATTTGATTTATAAACATACACAAGTATTTTTCATAATTTTTCATAATTTTTTAAGACTTTAAACCAATTTATTCCTGCATTTATCCAATAATTATCCTCCAAATTACTTTTATGATGATTTAATCATCTAGGCTTATCATTTATACCAACATGAGGTTTTAATATTTTTCAGTGCATTTCTTATAATTACATTTGCATTTTAGGGCTAATTGCATATTTTTGCAATAATAGCTCATATGCATGTATAATTACATTATTTATGCAGAAAATAATATTTTATATTTTTATAATATTAAATAATTATTTTTAATCATTTTAGTGTGCAAATAATATTTTTGTTATTTGTAATTACTTTTATAAATTATTTATTTATTAAATATTGAGTATTTAAAAACTAGCCTAAAAACCCACTCATTTTCGGACCCATTTATGGCCCAAACCTAACACCCTAGCCCAGTAAATCTCAAGCCTAAACCAAACACCCATTTACAAAACCCGGTCGGTACCCATTTTATACGACCCGCCCCATTTATCTTTAATCCCAGCGTTGATCTCTCAAGATCAACGACCCCTATTCATCCCCTCTCTTTAACTATCCAAACCCTCCCAAACCCTAACCATTCTCACCACCCGCCGCCCCTAAATCCTCTCTACTCTCTCTTCTTCTCTGAGAAACCCTAGTCGCCGCCTCTCAAAACCCTCCCCTAATCCATCTTCTAATGAGATTTCTCTCTCATCTCCTTACCATATTAGTATGTTTCCGCTATTGGTTGATTCTCCAGGATATTACCTAATACATGCCGAAACATGGAAAGTATTATCACTCTGATTCTATCCGATCGACTCCCATTTCTTGAATCTGGACGATATTCCGTCTACACATGTTTATTCTACACCGTATGAGCCCATTTTTTTTAAATATTTTGTTGATTCATACTTACCCTAAAACTAAGGTACCGATTTTCGTCAAATCAAACAAAAAATGGTTCAAGTCTTTGATTTTGAGTGTTATCTTGTCTATATTCGTGAGTTTGATTTTCTTTTGTCTAGATTCTGCCGATCTTTCACTTGCCTTAAAAGTTAGAGTTTTCAGATCTTGTTTTTGTTAATTAGTTCTATTCACTGATTTTGGTGCTATTTGTGTCTCTGTTCATCTTTGTGTGTGAATATTCTGTTAATTTAAAATTTTGGGTTTACTTATTTTTTCCCTAAATCCAATTTTTATTTGATTCTGCATGATAATACTTCCTTATTTGTGTTTGATTTACACTTTTTCTTATTTACTTGCTCGATATCTGTCACTAAATAAACCCCTCACTATTCCCCTTTAGGATAGACTTTTGAATCACTATAATCTCATTAGATTTAAAGCTCTACTCTGTTATTTCTTTATCATTTCGTTCTATACTTTTGTTTTTGCCCGGCTGAAAGCCAAGGCCATTAAATTCTGGGTTCTTGGTTCTCGTTGATGTTCAGAATACTGTGGACTTTTGTTCTTTCTTGTATTTTCGTTTAACTGGTAAGTTACTTGACTTTTGCAATTTCCTTCTCACGTGTCTCTGATTTGCATGTGTTCCTACTTCTGAAATTCATGGCTTAATATGTTTCAAGGTTACTTTTAAGCACCACTTTGTTAACTTGACACACGTTATAAGTTTTTTTTAGCATTTAACTACTCCTAATGCTACTAGTTCTGAGACTATCTATGCCTAACTTGGGTAATCTGAACCTTCCTAAGTCCGTTTAGCTAGTGTATTGACGCCTGAATGTTCATGAATATGCTTACTTGCTTTTTCCTGAATCTCTGTAATGAATGCCTCACATTTGTAGTAACATGTGTTAAGACTTTCGTTGTTAATTTTAACTTGTCTCTCAGCTACTGTGTCACACATCATGCTCACTGGATCCCATACCCCTTTAGTGTTTGCTTGTGATTCAGAACAGTTATCTCAGCCTGTATTCCCTACCATGTTTGAATTGTTGTATTATGATATTAGGATGAATATTTGATACAACTAGACCTTCTTTATTTTATTAGTCTACTGTGTCAATGCTTGAATGCTTATATATGCTATTTCACATGTGTTTACTTTCCACTCTGTTCTGAATCTCTGTAGTAATAGTCTCGCATATGTTATGTGTTCTAATTTGTGTTGAGACCTTTTCTATTGACTATGATCTTGCCTCTCCGCTAACATGTCCCTCAGTATGTCTTTGACCCACTTGATGCCCTGTTCCTTTTGTGAATACTTGGCTCATCTGCGCGTTCCCCATCATGTGTAAATGCTGTCTTGTTTCTTGATAATGATACTAGGATGTATACTTAGCATAGTTTCCAACCATGTTTCAAGTTGTTTGGTATTGTGCATCTGTGCATAATAATCTTTGTCAATCCTGTAAACTTGTTCTTTCCTTAATTCTTTCAATATGTGACTGCTATGTGCTAAGTGTTGAACCTGCTAAGTTTGTGACTTGTTCGATTATCTTCTCTATATGCTCAATTTTCTCATGTCTGTTTAAATTATAAGTATCCTTCAGTTCCTATCTCAACCTTGGTCCACTCTCTTTTTCACTTGTTACCTGGGCTCTTTTGAGTTCTCATTCTTAGCCGGCAGAAAGCCAAGGCTACTTAGGTTCTATCATTTGACCTCCCTAGTGTGAGCACTGCTAGGGGTCCAATTGAGACCCTTGTGAACTCTGACACACTAGAATTTGGTCCTTAGTCATTCCTTGGATGTTCTCTATTAACCTCCTTAGTGTGAGCACTGCCCTGGGTTCTTGAAGCCCTTGGGAACTCTGACACACTAGGGTCCTAGTTCTTTCTTAATTGCTCAACTTTTCTTTTTACCTATTGGCTGAATCAACTGGTTTCTGGTTGCTTTATGTAAATGAAGATATGATTTCTGGGCTGTTGTAAACTATGTGGGCTTGAGATGAAGGACTGACCAGGCTGGGTATACTTTGGGCCTGTTGTGGGCTCACTTGTCACGACCCAAATTCCCAACCTCGGGGATCGTGATGGCGCCTAACACCACACTTGCTAGGCAATCCAATGTTAGAAGTCGATTAACTAATTTCCTTGATTAATTACTTGAGCATAAATAAATAAATTCCAATTGTGCCTAATTAAAATAATTCCAAACAAAATAAAATAAAATGATAACAATAATCATTTAAATAAAACGAATCACGAACTAATTATGTAAACAACTCTAAGACTACCCCAGGGTCTGGTGTCACAATTCACGAACTACTAAAGAATACTACAAATAATGGCTGAAAGAAGTAGTGTAACTGTTCTGAATATAATAAAATAGTGTAAATAATAATAAGAGAAGACTCTCGGAATTTGCGAACGCCGGCAGATGTACCTCGCGTCTCCAAACGAATCGAGTGGTCGTCCTGGAATCCTCTATTGCTGATTAATACCTGGATCTGTGCAAAAGAGCACAGAGT
>MDKH01061709.1:0-13524 GCA_005239495.1 Nicotiana undulata
GGGGTTGTCTTCAATAAACCTTGTTGTTCATTGAGATTTGAAATATCCGAAAATCCAAGCACAGTGTATTAAAAAAATGTCTTATGTTAGTTGCCTGGTCAATTACAGTAAACTAATCTCATTGTTGGCTCTTTTTTTTTTTACCAAGATTTGGGTGCACATTTAATATGTTTAACTTTTGAGTAGGCTGATTTCTTGGTGATGCAACCTATTTTTGTAAGTTGAACAAAAGTAAGAGAAGATCTGCATTGAAAGGTGTATTTCCATATTTGATAATTGTGTGAGTTTAGCCATCTTAGTAAGATAATTGGACCCTACAGATGCCTATGGAATTAGCTAGTTAATTGGGTTATGGAATTTGAATATTTAATGAAATAGGATCACTGTTTATTAAATTGAATTGAGCCAAAATTAGCTAAAAGGCATTTGAGGTGAGAATGCATATTAATTGAGGTGATAAAATTTATTAAAAAGTGGAATATCTATTGATCTGCTGTGAACATTTGGTGGAGATGATTTTATGTTTGCATTGACACGGAACATTAGTTGCTATATAGCAGTAGGCTTAAATTTTGTAAAAGGATTTCATTTTGCTGCTGAAATTACATAAATTTTATTGATACAACATGATTGAAACTAGTTGCTCGAGTTGGTCTCAACCATGTGATAAATCAGCTAATTAATATCGTGATTATGTATACGTTTGCGTAACATAATTATGATTTTCAAAATAAGACCAAGGTACGCGTTCGCGCGGCTTTGGAGTTTTTTTCCTAAAATAATTAAGCGTGAAAAATTATGTACACGTATGCGTGACATGGTTTTTAGCCCGCTGAATAAGATGAGTACATGTACGTGTGGCTCATCTCAGGATAATTTAATAAAAGCGGTAAAAAGTATAAAAATGCATTTAGGTGCTAAAATCAGTAATTAAACAATTTAGGCCAAGTTTAATCATTAAGCGACCGTGCTAGAACCACGAAACTCGGGAATGCCTAACACATCTCCCGGGTTAACAGAATTCCTTACCCGAATTTCTGGTTCGCAGACAATTTAAACAGAGTCAAAATTCCTCGATTTTGGGATTTTTAATAAATAAATGGTGTCCCGGAACACCGTAAAAAAATCCGGGTGGTGAATCTGAAATAAACAAATAATCCCAAAATCGAATAATGTCACTTAAATTGGAAAAACTCCCTTATTACCCTTACGGTCGAAAAACGAGGTTTGACATCTCTGGCGACTCTACTGAGGATTAGAACCCAGAATCTCTGGTTCAGGGTTCAAGAATTCGAGCTTGTTAAAGTGATTTTACTTGGCTTTATTAATGGTGATATTAGTGTATTTTGTGTGCTCAATGTGCTAAATGTTATTTATTTACCGCTTTGATATTTATTTAAACTGTATTTAAATTGCCTTCTTACGCCTCCCTTCTAAGTCTTCTAAAAATTGGTGCACACGTTCCCGTGGCCCGCCTTTCTGTTAGATGTCATACCAAGTAAGAAATACGGGGATGGGCTAGCCACTAGGACGGATAGACTTTCGTGCTACCGGTACGTCGCTCCCACCCCGACTCGAGTTGTCTGCTCGGGTAGCAAAGGTCTAGAATAAAACCCCAAGTTTTAACCCTAGAATGACAAAACCTCATGTCGGATCCCTAGTAGGAACGATTATCTGCATCACGTGCATTTTGACTTAGAGACTCAACACAGGGTTGGGTCCGTGTAGGACAGGTGTACCCGAAACAAAAAGACCATCATGATGCATCCTACCTGCTATGTGCACATTATTTGTCTCGGCTTGTGTGTTGACGGGTTAAGGAAAGAAAAATAACAAAAAATAGAAAAACCAAGAGTGAGGTAGAATAGAGAAATTGATCAGTTTTGAAAATACCTGATATTTGAAAAATACCTCGGAGCTCTGCCAAATATTTTGAAAAAACAAAGGGGAAAAGAAAATATATTTCAAAAAATGAAAATAACTTAATATCTTGTTTCCTCGGTTCCGTCAAAACTGGGAGAACTACGCGGGTCTGATTCTCACTGGATGTGAGATACGTAGGCAAACCTCATCGGTTCCGGCCCTCACTTTTTAAAAATCTAAAAATATTTTCCTTTCCTTCCTCCTTTAGAAATGTCTTTCTTTGAGACCCATAATTTTCAAAAAAAAATTCCTTTACTTCCTTTTGTAGAAAGTCTTTCTTTCATACCCCAATTCTCAAAAAAAATATATATATATTTATAAAGATTCCCTTTAATCACTTCTTTAGAAGTCTTTCTTTAGAAAATTCGGATAAAAAAAAATTTAAACCAATAATATTTTCTTTCATTTTAGAAGTCTTTCATTCGAAAAGAAAATCAAAATCCAAAAAAATATTTTCTACCTTTTTTTTAGAAGTCTTTTTCCAAAAAATTCAAAATTTTTAAAAAGAATATATATATTTTTTCTATTTTAGAAGTCTTTCTTTCAAAAATTTTGAAAAAAATAAATAAATAATAAAAAAAATCAAAATCAAAAATCGAAAAATATTTTCATTCTTCTTTCAAAAATTGAAAAGAAAATTCAAGGTTCAAAAATAATTTCTTTTTCTTTAGAAGTATTTCTTTCATAAATTCAAAATGAAAGTCCGAAAAATCAAAAAACAAATTTCTTTCTTCTTTAGAAGTTTTTCTTTTGAAATTCCAAAAAAAAAAAAAAAAAAAAAAGAAGCAAAATAAAAAAAAATATTTTCTTTCTTCTTTATAAGTCTTTCTTTCGAAAATTCAAAAAAAATCAAAAGAAAAAAAAAAGAAAAAAAGAGAAAAAAAAAGAGTTAGGTTGGTTATTTACTTTATTCCCAATATTCCCAAACTACGCAAGTCTGATTCATGCGGCGTCATGATACGTAGGCAATCCCCATAGGATTCGATCATAACCAGAAAAGAAAATATTAAAAAGAGTGGGAAAAAAAAGAGAAAAAGAAAAAAAAGTGATAACTTCTAACCTGTCTTTTGTTTTGAATTGTGAAGATAGTTTGAGGTGGTCGGTTTGTGGTAAGCTGTCAACACAAAATCCAAGGGAAAAATGACAAGTGACATTGAAGCTGTTACTAGCAGTCATGAGACTCAGGGTCAGAGGGTTCAACCAGAGGCTACTGTGGTTGAGGAAAATAGAGTTCTGAAATAGAAAATGGTTGAAATGTGTCAAGCATGGGCTAATGGCCAAAGACCGCCCTTTTCTTCTCATGGTTTCCCAGAGTTCACACCCATCTCGACTATTGTCATTCCGGTCTCATTGCCTGAGCAGTCATATCCACCTGGGTTCAGTCCTTATCCCGACTGTACAACTACTGCTGGAACTTCTGTTACGTGCTCCCAAAGTGTGCCATTGACAACCAATCATACAACCGTTGTTGTTATGCCCGTCTTCACTATCCCACAACCAACAATGGTACAGAAGAAAAGTCATGAATCACAATTTGCTACCCATCAAGAACAATACCACTCTCCTGAGTACCATTCGTACCTATTTGATCTTCCTGCAAAGATTGAGAAGCCTGCCCAAAAGATGGCACATGAAGAAATGATCCAAAGAGTGAATAGCTTAGAACAACAATTGAAAAACATGCAAGGGTTGGCAGGTCAAAAGAGTATTGCCTTCAAGGATCTATGTATGTTCCCCGATGTTCGTTTGCCACTTGGTTTCAAGATCCCCAAATTTGAAAAGTATGATGGACATGGAGACCCCATAGCCCACCTGAAAAGGTATTGCAATCAGCTAAGAGGTGCAGGAAGAAATGAAGAATTGCTAATGGCTTATTTTGGGGAAAGCCTTACGGGGGTAGCCTCTGAATGGTTTACTGATCAAGACACATCTTACTGGTATGTCTGGGATGACATGGCCCAGGCCTTTGTCAAACAGTTCCAATACAACATTGACATCGCCCCAGACCGTAGTTCCCTTCCCAATCTGAAGAAGAAACCAACTGAAAGTTTCAGAGAATATGCCATTAAATGGAGAGATCAAACGGCTAGAGTTAAGCCACCCATGGATGACCACGAGCTAATCACTGTCTTCCTCCAAGCTCAAGAGCCATACTATTTTCAAAACATGATGTTCGCAGTTGGCAAATCCTTCTCGGAAGCAATCAAAATGGGAGAAATGGTTGAGAATGGTCTTAAGACAGGCAAAATTATAAGTCAAGCAGTTCTCAAAGCCGGAACTCAGGCTGTCCAAATTGAATCTGGTAGTTTTAGTGACATGAATAAGGAAGATGAAGAAATCATGATGGCATCAGGGTTGAGAAGAGGTCCTAGGAGAACATCTCGAAGGTATGACCAGCCTCGTCTGTTTTCCGATGATTGCCCTGAGCAATCATATCCACCTCATAACCCACAATACTCTTTTGTTCCACCTGAGTATGTTGTCCAGTCACCAAGACACCCCAGAAGGCGAGCATCGCAAAATCTCCACCAGCCTCCACAGAATTTCCAAGTGCCCTATAACCCACATCCAAGCAAGGGGTATAGAGGAGAACAAAGGTTGAAAGATAATTTTACACCAATAGGAGAGTCATATGCAAGCTTGTTTGAGAAATTAAAGCATTATTACATGATTGCACCTATTCCTCCAAATCATGTGGATCCACGTGCAAGAAACTTTGACCCTTCTGAAAGGTGTGAATACCATTCCAATGCCCAGGGGCACGATGTTGAAAGTTGTCGGTATTTGGAAAAAGAAATAAATATTTTTTGATCCAGGAAAACTTGATTGTGATCCAAGACAGTGACACCCAGAATATCACGCAGAATACTTTACCTGCACATGATGATACACACTTTGTGGGGATGACGCATGGTGACAGGGAGTATGAGAATCCTCTCGGGAACTCGCTGACTGAAGTTAATGATATTGAAATTGGAGACGGTTCTGCTGATTCTGATGAGAAAATTTGTGACTAAATATCAAGCTTAGCAATTGAAAAGTCATTCCCTCCTCACGAGGAAGGAATCTTGGTAGCTTGTTTTGATGTTTTTTCTATTATCTGGGTTATTTCAGGGTTGTGATCCAGATTTTATTTGTTTTATTGAGTCAAACCCTTCTATCCCTCTGTTCTGTTTGTGTCAGTCTTGTCTGTCTGTTTTGTTGCTATCCGGGTTATTTTAGGGTTGTAACTTGGATTTTAGGTTGTTTGTCTTGTTATTTACTCAATAAAATACAATTTGTCCTTTTGTGTCATTCCATGCTTAGTTCTTTTCCCGCTAGTTTTAGTGATATGACATGCATGCGGAAATTTTGGCCAGATCTTAAAAACTGATTTAGTCTTGAATGAGATAAGTGAGAAAGAGACACTTTTGAGGACGAATAAAGAGTTGCAATACTTTGGAATTAAGGTTGAGTAAAATTCACCTTCAAATCATTGTGAAGATCGGGTTTGAGGATATTGAATCAACTGAAGCTTGGTTGAAAATTTGACATTAATAGATGGAATGTGTCTTTCGACCACGACACACCAAGAAAATAGACATGTTCATCAATGTTGTGATCATAAAAAGATAATATGTTTTGGCATTTTCGAGGCTGGGAGGTCCTTTTTCTGCTATCTAAACACTTTATACCATTCTCTACCCCTTTTTGAGCCGATGTCATTTTTCTTTGACCACCCTCTTTTGGAATCAAGTTTAGAGTCAAAAGCCAAAAAAAAACAAAGAAAATGAAAAAAAATGAAAAAAAAAATTAAAAAGAAAAGTCTATGCCCAATAGTACAAACTGGGGCGACTCTTAGAAGGTTCAAAAAAAAAAAGAGAAGAAAAGAACAGTCAAAGTCCATGCCCTCATAAAATAAAAGCTTGGGCAATTTGTTTTGAGAAAAGAAAAAAAAATAGTTAGGTCAGATGTTTGAACTACGTTAGACCTGATTCCTTAGGGGAAAAAAAGGATACGTAGGCAGCCTTACACGGTTCGGTCCAACAAAATAAAAGTCAAAAAAAAGGGAAAAAGAAAAATCCAGAAAAAATCCCCAGTAGCTAAAACTGGGGCAGAAATTTTATTTCACTTTAAAAAGAATCGATTCCAAGAGTTGTAAGTTTATAACCCCTCATTCTGAGTCTACTTTAAGCCTTCATGCCAACCCTCCTTTCCAACCCTATTCAAAAACCTTCCAAATAAATACCTCCTGATATGCCTTGAAGAATATCAAGAGAAGCATGCAATGAGCAACGGTTGTTACGCGACATAGAACATTGTCAGTTGCTCACGCAAGAAAGCATGGAATGAGCAACAGTTGCCACACGACATAGAACACTGTCAAGTTGCTCACAAAAGAAAAAGAAAAAGAAAAAGAAAAAGAAAAAATGAGAGAGTCTTTACTAGTGAAAACCCTCACGGGCACTATAAGGCGGTGGTAAGTAGAGATAAATAAATGAGAGAGACTTGTTGGTGAAAACCCCTTGTGGCACCACTAGTCGAAAGTGAATCGTGAAGCTGATGCAAAAGATTTGACATGAACAAGCCCGACTTCAAAGTCATAAGAATGATAAAAGGAAAGATTTGGTCAGTTTGATAGATCGGCCATTAAGTCCAAAATGCATGTCAAGATCATTAAGGCCAGTTACCGCAAAATAAAAATAAAAATAAAAGAGAAAAAAATAATAACTCTTCTTTCTGCCTTCCAACAGGGGCATTTCTTGTTAATACTTATTTCTTTGTGTCATTGTGTCCTTCACTCTGAGTCAGTCCTTGTCAAAATGAGCAAGAAAAGATTTCAAAATCTGCTATCAGCTTTTCAGTTGCACAAAAGTGAATTTGGCCAGCAACTCGGTTTTACAGTCAACATAAAGTGAGGATTCATGCAGGGGAATCCCCCAAAAGATCCTTGTCAGCCTACTTGGCGCAAGCAAAGATAACTGGTGATTCCCTTTGACAGTTAAATTGCTCCAAAAGGCAAAAAGTCATTCAAGATCACTGAAGCAAAGATATCCTGTTGGGATAAGGCTGATTGAGCCACAAATACAAATGGCACTGAGTGTGAAACAATCAGGGTTGATGCAGTCTCATGAAACCAACTCAAGCTGATCGAGCAAAAGCCAAGCTGCTCAGGATTCAAGGCCACAAACCGACCACCACTTTCAAAACTGACAAAATTTTCTTTGTTTGAAACAGGAACAAAGCAATGCAAAAGTTTGCTCAAAGACACACATAAAAAAAACGACAAAGGTAAGTTTCTCAAATCTTTGCCTTTATCTGTGTGCATAAAATCTTGTCATTGCTCTTCGAATATTCCTCCTAGGATAAAATGTCCTAATCTGATGGATTCTCCAATAAAAATCTTAGTTTGATGAATTTTTCTCCTAAGATAGAAAACCTAGTCTGATGAATTTTCTCCTAGGATCGAAATCTTAGTCCGATGAATCTTTCTCCTAAGATAGAAGACCTAGTCTGATGAACTTTCTCCTAGGATAGAAATCTTTGTCTGATGAATCTTTCTCCTAAGGTAAAGCAAAAAAAGACCTAGTCTGATGAATTTTCTCCTAGGATCGAAATCTTAGTCCGATGAATCTTTCTCCTAAGATAGAAGACCTAGTCTGATGAACTTTCTCCTAGGATAGAAATCTTTGTCTGATGAATCTTTCTCCTAAGGTAAAGCAAAAAAAGACCTAGTCTGATGAATTTTCTCCTAGGATCGAAATTTTAGTCCGATGAATCTTTCTCCTAAGATAACAAAAAATGACCTAGTCTGATGAATTTTCTCCTAGGATCGAAATTTTAGTCCGATGAATCTTTCTCCTAAGATAGAAGACCTAGTCTGATGAACTTTCTCCTAGGATAGAAATCTTAGTCTGATGAATCTTTCTCTTAAGATAAACAAAAAAGACCTAGTCTGATGAATTTTATCCTAGGATCGAAATCTTAGTCTGATGAATCTTTCTCCTAAGATAGAAGAACTAGTCTGATGAAATTTCTCCTAGGATCAAAATCTTAGTCTGATGAATCTTTCTCCTAAGATACCCAAAAAAAACAAAACAAGAAAAAAAAGACCTAGTCTGATGAATCTTTCTCCTAGGATCGAAATCTTAGTCTGACGAATATTTCTCCTAAGATAGAAGACATAGTCTGATGAACTTTCTCCTAGGATCAAAATCTTAGTCTGATGAATCTTTCTCCTAAGATACCAAAGATAACAACAACAAAAAAGACATAGTCTGGTGAATTTTCTCCTAGGATCAAAATCTTAGACTGATGAATTTTTTCTCCTAAGATAAGAACACCTAGTCTGATGAATTTTCTCCTAGGATAAGAAGTCTTAGTCCGATGAATCTTTCTCCTAAGATAGAAGATCTAGTCTGATTAACTTTCTCCTAGGATCGAAATCTTAGTCTGATGAATCTTTCTCTTAAGATAAAAAAAAGGGACCTAGTCTGATGAATTTTCTCTTAGGATCGAAATCTTAGTCCGATGAATCTTTCTCCTAAGATAGAAGACCTAGTCTGATGAACTTTCTCCTAGGATCAAAATCTTAGTCTGATGAATTCTTTCTCCTAAGATAAAAAAAAAAGGGACCTAGTCTGATGAATTTTCTCCTAGGATCGAAATCTTAGTCTGATGAATCTTTCTCCTAAGATAACAAAAAAAAATGGCCTAGTCTGATGAATTTTCTCCTAGGATAGACGTCTTAGTCTGATGAATCTTTCTCCTAAGATAAGAAAACCTAGTCTGATTGAATTTCCTCCTAGGATAATTCAAAAAAAAATAGAGAGAAATAAATAGTTTATTTATGTCCTCAAAAAATATGCATTGGTACAATTTGTTTAAAGGAATGATTTTCTCGAATATTTTTTTTTCTTGGTTTGTTTTAGCAAAGGGTATACAATTCCATGGTTTCGTTTTCTAACATAGGATCTCCACTCCCTATTTGATTCCAACATAGGGTAAACAATCCATAGTTAATTCTATTTTCCAACATAGGGTATAAACTCCCTAGTTGATGATTTTCCAGCATAGGGTCTCCAATCCCTAGTTGATAGATTTCCAACATATGGACTCTACTCCCTAGTTGATGCCATCATAAGTTGATGCCATCATAAGTTGATGCCGACATAACTCGATGCCAACATAGGGTCTCCATTCCCTAGTTGATACCGGCATAACCTGATGAATCTCATTTCCAGACACCGGTATAACCCGGTGATCTTTTCTTGACGACAACATAACCTGTCAATTCTCTTCCAACATAGGGTCTCCAACCCCTAGTTGATTTTACCTTTGGGCATAGGGTATCCACTCGTTAGTCTACAATAACTCCAGGTGCACTGTTCCCGGCTTTTCATCGCTTTCATAATAAAGTAGTATAGATTTCCTTACAATAACTCACGCAATTTTTCTAGTGAAAACTGGGGAAGAAAACTTTGTTCGTTTGCTGTTTGATTTTGCGCAGACTGCATTTTTAGGACAGTGGACTCGAGACGACCAAAAGAAGAAGTTTCGATCCAGAATAATAAAAGCAAAAAGAGAAAAGAGAAGGTCAAATCCAAAGTGCAGAAATGGGGAAGACATGGACTATTCAGGACGAGATTGAAGTCATCCGATCGGTATATCCTGCCTTGATCCGAGGAACGATAAGACAAAATAAGCACCTGCGGCTAACAAGCATCAAGATCCAGGTTAGAGTCAGCAAAAAGCCAAGACTCAAGACCAAGTCTTAGATAGGAATCTTGTAACTAGTAGCTGATAGGTTTAGTTAGTCTTTTGTTTTGTTACTTTGGTGTAATAAGGAGCTCATCAAGCAGTAAGGAGCAGCAACAACATTGAAATCACAGCTTTCCGGTAGTCCCAGCTATCAAAACTTCCAGAACTACACTGACCTGATTCCTTTATAGCCAAGGATATGTAGGCAACCTCTGAAGCAAGGTTCGGTCAAGACTTTTTCAAAATGCTTTCAAATGGAGTACCAAACGGGCACACATTGCTCGTTGTTGCTCACTTCATCTTTGCCCGAAAACTCTTCATGTTCTCGAGCAAAGAGGGGCAGCTGTGAACACCCAATTTTTTCCCCGCATGAAAACTACTCCTAAAAATAATCAAAAAATAATTTTTAATGCTAATTAGGTCGTTTTGGTAGAAATAAATTTAATTAGTAGTAAAGTAGCTATGTTTGAAACTCTCGTATCAAATTTTCCCAATTTCAGGGCCCAAATTACTTGAGCCCATATTGTCCTAGCCCACTACCCAAATACCCATTCCCTAAAACACCAAAAACCTTACCCTAGAGACTTGACCTAATTAGATGTATATATATATACCTAAAAAGCCTAAAACTTCGGAGGCTCTCCCTCACAAAAAGAGATCAGCGGCACCCAATATGATCTGAAGAGAAAGAAACGAACAGATTCCTCTGTTCTTCTCGATCCCCTCATCACATAACCTCTCCGTTCACAAGAAACTAGCATATCATACCTCCCTTTTAGAGACAAAGAACAGCAGCCACCACCCACAGACCCCTCCCCATTCCCTCTTATCGATCTTCAACACACACCCTAATCAGGACTCCCTCACCACTCACTGGCATCTCACACATACACACACGAAGATACATGAAAAATCTGAAATTCAGCAATGAAAATTGGTTTCCAGATCTGAAAAATCTCTCATCGCCCACAATTTCTTCACAAAGTAGCTTCCAAAAATAAAATATTGATTCAAAAACAACTTCCCAAACTCAACTCTAAGATCAGAATTTTCAGCTTCAAAAATTCAGAAGAAAAACTTCAAAGCTGGACTGAAAAACCAAGAACAAAGGAGTTCTCTTTTTTTTCTTTCTGAAAATTTGGGCTTCTAAGGGTCTGTCAAGGTCGAGATGACTGTTGTTCCATTGCTTTTGATGTCGGATTTATTCTGCTGAGCTCATAGAAATACCCACCACAGTTCCATTGAGTAAGTTCTTCATTGTGATTCTGATTTTTGTGGTGGAACATTACTATATTGTGATATATTTTATTTTTGGTTGTTTCTTTAAGAACGTCGATGGATCTGTTAGTTTATTGTTGCCAGAGTCAATTATAGGTCATCAAAAAATAAATATCAAAAGACCATGTGTGTGCTTTTTGTTGAATTTTCTTGGTACCAAAAGAGAAAGGTTGTCTTGAAAATGGGGTTGTCTTCAATAAACCTTGTTGTTCATTGAGATTTGAAATATCCGAAAATCCAAGCACGGTGTATTAAAAAAATGTCTTCTGTTAGCTGCCTGGTCAATTACAGTAAACTAATCTCATTGTTGGCTCTTTTTTTTTACCAAGATTTGGGTGCACATTTAATATGTTTAACTTTTGAGTAGGCTGATTTTTTGGTGATGCAACCTATTTTTGTAAGTTGAACAAAAGTAAGAGAAGATCTGCATTGAAAGGTGTATTTCCATATTTGATAATTGTGTGAGTTTAGCCATCTTAGTAAGATAATTGGACCCTACAGATGCCTATGGAATTAGCGAGTTAATTGGGTTATGGAATTTGAATATCTAATGAAATAGGATCACTGTTTATTAAATTGAATTGAGCCAAAATTAGCTAAAAGGCATTTGAGGTGAGAATGCATATTAATTGAGGTGATAAAATTTATTAAAAAGTGGAATATCTATTGATCTGCTGTGACCATTTGGTGGAGATGATTTTATGTTTGCATTGACACGGAACACTAGTTGCTATATAGCAGTAGGCTTAAATTTTGTAAAAGGATTTCATTTTGCTGCTGAAATTACATAAATTTTATTGATACAACATGATTGAAACTAGTTGCTCGAGTTGGTCTCAACCATGTGATAAATCAGCTAATTAATAGCGTGATTATGTATACGTTTGCGTAACATAATTATGATTTTCAAAATAAGACCAATGTACGCGTTCGTGCGGCTTTGGAGTTTTTTCCCTAAAATAATTAAGCGTGACAAATTATGTACACGTATGCGTGACATGGTTTTTAGCGCGCTGAATAAGATGAGTACATGTACGCGTGGCTCGTCTCAGGATAATTTAATAAAAGCGGTAAAAAGTATAAAAATGCATTTAGGTGCTAAAATCAGTAATTAAACAATTTAGGCCAAGTTTAATCATTAAGCAACCGTGCAAGAACCACGGAACTCGGAAATGTCTAACACCTTCTCCCGGGTTAACAGAAATCCTTACCCGGATTTCTGGTTCGCAGACAATTTAAACAGAGTCAAAATTCCTTGGTTTTGGGATTTTTAATAAATAAATGATGTCCCGGAACACCGTAAAAAATCCAGGTGGCGACTCTGAAATAAACAAATAATCCCAAAATCGAATAATGTCACTTAAATTGGAAAAACTCCCTTATTACCCTTACGGGTGAAAAAGGAGGTGTGAAAAAGTTAATCTTTCAAAAATCACTCTCCAGTTTTGTAAACTCTTTTCTTCAACTACAAACTTTCCCTTTCCTTCTAGCACTTCACACTACTCTTAGGACTTTAGGTTCCACCCCCTTCGTGTGAGCACTGCTTTGGGTACCTCTGAGTACCCATTTAACTCTGACACACAAGGCTGGTAATTCCACACTGCACTTATCTCAACTTTTGGAAATTGTTTTGGGTGCTGGTATTGGCCAGGGACCCAATGAGGGCCCTAGGGAGCTTTGCTGCACCCAAACCATATTAAGGCTGTGAAACTCGAAAGGAGTAAGGTTGGAAGATTGGGCCTGATTGAACGCTCCCTATAGAAGTAACTTCTTATTTTCATTTTCATTACTGTAATTCATTTATTACCCGTTTGTAATAACTTGTAAACGAATGTTTGGGGTTGGATAGTGAATATGGGGGGCTATGCATGCTTAGTCTAGGAATGGGTAGAAAACATGCTTATAGGATTTTTATTTACTTATCTGTGCAATAGATAACCTATCTAGGACATGCATTTCATGCATTAGAAATCCTGCTTTAGGTTCTTTACTTTCAGCATTTCTATTATACTCATCTTGCAAACCATGATCATAATTCACAACTATAACAAGTAATAAGACTTTTATAAGGCTACTACTGCATTCTCATAATCATTAGCATTTAGAAACGATGTTTTAGGTATTCCTATGTGCATTAGATATCCTGTTATCTAGGGCTTCATACTTGTTCGAGTTGCAGTCGTTGAAACACCTAATCAACATGTTAATTTAATCTCGCTAAAATATTGTTAACTGTTTGAAACATTTCTGTAAATGTATCCCTCTTACAATTAGAATCAAAATATGCATGTTCACCCTTCAAAATAATTAGGCAATGTATACGACGCCTAGGCAAACTTTAGGCCTAATACGTATTAAAATCAAACCAATTGTGTTTGCTCGCTGCTATTAGAACCAATCAGTTCCTTTGAAAATCTCAAACCTTACTGCTTTTTCACTCATGTTCTTTACCTCTTTGCAGTTCATTATACTTTACTCTAAAATTCTGTTGTTTTCAAATACTGATTCTGGGAATCATGAATTTATTTCCTCTTTACTGAAACTTTATATGATTCCTGTTCCATTATGTTTTTAAATTACTGG
>ML243665.1:0-22547 GCA_005239495.1 Nicotiana undulata
GGACCTCGGAATTGGATTTCGGGCATACGCCCGGGTCCCATATTTTCCTACGGACCCTCCGGGACCGTCCATTCACGGGTCCGGGTCCGTTTACCAAAAATATTGACCAAAGTCAACTTTAAGTCAATTAATTATAGAAATTCCAATTTTTCTTCAAGTTTTCACATTAAAGCTTCCCGGCTACACGACCGGGCAGCGCGCGCATATCGAGGTGAGATTAACGGAGGCTTTCGGGGCCTCAGAATGCAGATCTAGCTAAGTTAGCACAGGATGACCGTTTGGATCTATCACATAGATATAGATAGATAGATAGATAATATATAATATATAATATATAATATTATAAATATAAATAATTATTGGCTTTCATGTTGTTCATGTTTGACACATATTTTGCTCTTTGTTATTTTAGTAAACGACATTAATGTTTAAACTATTCTTTGTGTTAACGATTTTTATTTAGTTTATAGCACGAGATTTAAAATTATGAAGGTTATAGTTATGCTACAGAAGTAAAAATTATATAAGGTAAAGCCTTAATGATCTTAAAGTCCCAAATATTAGGACTTCATATATTGTACATATAAGGAAAGATTTAATAATCAAAATTTTAGTTGAATTCAAAGTTCTAAATATTAGAAAAATAGTGAAATAAATATTTTGTCTGATGTGAAATTAATTTTTAAAGAGTAAAAAAGGCGAACGACATTTGGCTAAGGGGATTCATGCTTTTAATATAGTACTAGTTTTAGTGTGCGCGCGTTGCACGTGTGGTTAGCGTCAATCAGTAAAATATGTGTATTTGAAGTGTAAATCAAGTTATCGAATGCTAAGTTTTAAAATGTCTATATTAAGTTAATATTTAAAAATAAGCAACTTTTTACAAAGAAAAGTATAGGGAGTTGTTATTTATTTGAACGAATACCAGAAAGAAAATTAATTAATGGCAACTAGCTTAGAATATATTTTGCCTTCTAGTGTTTCATTCTTGTTGTTTTTAACATTTATATTTTTAACAGTTTGACTCTTACTACTATATTACAATCTATTTTATTGTAAATTTCGAAAAGATTGACTTGGATTTTTCATAAATTAGTTAAATCAAAGACTTTTTTAGTTAATTAGGAATGTTCTTAACGTTAAAGAGATTTTTTTTGTTGTTGATTCAAATCTTAATAATAGCTCATCCCAAGTTTTAAATATTTAATTGTAATTATAATTTTTATCCAATAAGAATTTTACGTTCAATATAATAAAAAATCGTTTAGAGTTGTGATGACCCAAAAGGTCATCCCGTGTATTTTTGATTAATTCTGTGTTCCGAGGTCGTGAAAACCTCCTTCTATCTCACTTCGATTTGTGTGCGCAGCCC
Organism: Nicotiana undulata; assembly: GCA_005239495.1. Taxonomy (NCBI): domain Eukaryota; kingdom Viridiplantae; phylum Streptophyta; class Magnoliopsida; order Solanales; family Solanaceae; genus Nicotiana; species Nicotiana undulata. The sequence goes on from ML243665.1 coordinate 1,373, forward strand.
GGGCGTGTAGCCGGGAAGTCTTTATGTGAAAAACTGAGGAAATTAGCAATTTTAAATTTGAAATCTGAATAAAGTTGACTTTGGTCAATATTTTTGGTAAACGGACCCGGACCCGTACTTTGACGGTCCCGGAGGGTCCGTAGGAAAATATGAGACTTGGGTGTATGCCCGAAATCGAATTCCGAGGTCCCAAGTGCGAGAAATGAATTTTAAGAGAAATTATTTTCTGAAAATATAAGAGATTTTTGAAAGAGTAATCATATGTGAAATTTGTGGTATCAGGCCCGTATCTTAGTTTCGGAGCCCGGTACAGGTTCGATATAATATTTATGTCGTATCTGTTAAGTTTGGTAAGAAACGGACTTCATTTGACGTGATTCAGACCTCAATTGCAAAATTTGATGTTTAAAGAAGTTTTGAGAAATTTCATTGATTTGAGGGTTTAATTCGATGTTTATGATGTTATTTTGGCGATTTGAATGCACGAATAAGTCCGTAGGATATTTTTGAGGTTGTGTGCACATTTGGTTTGAAGTCCCGAGGGCTCGGGTGAGTTTCGGGTAGGTTCCGGGATGTTTTAGGCTTAAAATATAGTTGTTGCAGGTTCATAGAAGTGCAGATCTCTGAAACTGCCAGTGCGGTACGCAATGATTTTGTGTTGACCGCGGAGGGGCCTTTGCGGCCGCACTCGATTTTGTGTGGTCCGCGGTGAGGAAGAATCTGCAGGTTCACTGGTCTGACTTCGGAAGCCTATATCTTTTGATCTACAAGTAATTTTGAGATGATTCAAAAACGAAAGTTGTAGCCCTTCGTGTTTAGTTTCCAGAAAGGTAACAAAATCACAATTTGGACATCTATAGCGAATGTTATGGACAAAATACTAAAGCATGTCATTGCAGTCAATCTTTTTTGTGTGGCCGCAATCCCTTTTTGTGCGGTCCGGGGAGAGGGTCTGAGAGGGGTATATTTAAACGGGACTTTCAGTTATTTTTCATTTTTCAAAACCCAAAAAACGTAAGAGGCGATTTTCCAAACACTCTTTCTTCTCCAAAACATTAGTAAGTGATTTCTAACTCATTTCCTTTACTCCTTAACTTCTTTTTACAAGATTTCATCCTACAATCTAGGGTTTTCATGGTGGAATTAAAAATTTTGGGTAAAACCTAAGAATATTAAAATTTGGGGATTTAGACCTCAAATTGAGGTCAGATTCCAAAACTATTTATATATCCGGACTCGGAGGTGAATGGGTAATCGGATTTTGGTCCGAATTTCGGGTTTGGACCGAGCGAGCCCGGGTTCGATTTTTGACTTTTTGGGGAAAACTTTAGAAAACTCATTTTCATGCATTAGAATTGATTCATTCAGCATTTATTGACATAATTAAGCAACTTGTGGCTAGATACGAGCGAGTTGGTGGTGGAATCAAGAGGTAAAGTGGTAGTTGAGGCTTGAATTGTGTTCGTAGCATCGAGGTAAGTGTTTGGCCTAACCTTAACTTGAGGAAATAGGTGTTGAGTCTTAATTGCTACGAGTTTATTCCATGTTCAACGTATATGTGAGGTGACGAGTACCTATATGTTGTTGTCAAGAATGCCCGTGAGTCGGAAATTATGAATTTTATGATTTCATTGGTATTTCTTGTGCTATGGGTTAAGCTTCACTTTAGTATTTGTTCGGTTGAGGAGTATTTTTGTTAAGTTATACACTTGAGTAAGATTGGTTATAGTTGTGTCCCTTGCCGGGACGGTATTATTTCTGTTGATTGTTCCCTTGCCGGGATGTTATGATTTATGATTCTTATTCTTGATTTTCTTGCCAAATTGTTGTATATGATATTTATGCACGAGGGGACAGTCCATTCCATGTTTATGTTATTTATGCACGAGGGGACATTCTGTGCCGTGTTGATGATATTTATGCACGAGGGGACATTCTATGTCATGTTTATGATATTTATGCACGAGGGGACATTCCGTGCCATGTTTATGATATTTATGCACGAGCGGACATTCTGTGCCATGATTATGATGTTTTAGCACGAGGGGACATTTCGTGTCGTGTTTATGATACTTTAGCACGAGGGGACATGCCATGTCGTTTCTATTCACTTGTTTATTTCGTGTTGTTAATCCTCGTTATTATTTTTGGTATAAAATTTTTGCCTCGTTCCGTCATTTCAGTAATTGCTACCCCTTTTTCCCAGCATTATTTCCCGTTATTGTACTTAACTGTTTACTTCCTGTTATATTTTATTAAACTGCACAGGTGATGTAATTTGTCGTGTCCTAGCCTCGTCACTACTTTGCCGGGGTTAGGCTCGGCACTTACTCAGTATATGGGGTCGGTTGTACTGATACTATACATGCACATCTTTATGTTATGCAGATCCGGTACAGGACCTTGTGGACACTGATCGAGGAGGCTTCCTTCAGTCCACCAGAGACACTGAGGTAGACCTGCAGGCGTCCGCAGGCCTTGGCGTCCCCTTCCCTACTCCATTTTATTTCTGATTTTCGTTCTTCAGAAACATATGAATTATTTTTTTCAGACTATTTTGTGTACTACTCTTAGACCGTCCGTGAGTTGTGGCTCCAAAGATCCGGGTTGGCTAATTTGATGTATTTTGCTAAGTTTGTGGATTAAGTTATGTAATTCATTTAATCTGTTCTTAATTTTAAGCTTTTGTTAATGGAAAGGTCGATATTTACTTGTTTTTACTTGATAATAAAGGTTTTAATAAATATGATTAAATACGTTGGCTTGTCTAGCGGGTTCAACGTTAGACGCCATCACGGTCCCGATGCTGGAAATTTCGGGTCGTGACAAGAGTACGCGCATCGCGCGTGTATCCTATCTCAATGAGTGTTTGAGTTATGAAATAAAAGTATAAGTTCCAAACAATAGTCATTAATATTAACTGACATTGTACGTATAACTAACTCAATTAAGAAAAAAAGTCTCATAGAAATCCTCAATCATCAGCTAATAATTCAACTTAAATTTTTTGCCACTTTTTAATAAAATAAAGTTAGCATGCTTTCTTTTCAGTTTCAGTAGTACACATAATCATTGAAAACATAAATAGTGGATAGAACTTCACACATATAGCAACCAACTAATAATCCATGAATTTCAGATGAACACAAAATCAAAATGCCCTAAAAATGAGCAAAGACATTCAAAAACTAAAGTAAGCTAGTAAAATACACCAGAGAATGACACATCGTTATATTTGAAAGAGTATATTTGGTTTCGATTCAAGTGGAATTAGTATTTAAATAATTCTAGTATTGATTAACTCCATTTGTCGTTATATTTAACAATAATTAGTTTTATGACTATTTTAGAATTTATTTTTAAAAGATAAAAAGATCGATAAACATTTCGAGTGGAGAACACGTATTTCTTCTAAATTCGAAGGGCATATCTTTTGAAAAATCTTTCGAAAATTGTAGTAATTTTTGTAGCATGATATTGAATCTAAATGATTGATATATCTGCTTTTTGGTAATTAAAATCTGATATTTATTATATATTTTTATTATGATTTTCAAAAGGCCATCAATAAAAATAATTATATTTTTTTAGGGATTTGGAGTAAATAGAGTTATCATATAGTTTATAGAAGAAACTAGTTCACACGTAAAAAATTTGAATACATGTATTTTATGTTAATTTGAAGGGCAGGTCCTTTTGGGGTAAGTTTACAAAAATGTAGTCATTGTTGCAACATAATATTAAATCTGACATGATCAAAATCGTTATATATTTATGTTATAATTCTTCTAATAGTCATCAAATTAACACTAATTAAAAAAAATTGTATCTTTCTTTTTTATCTATTGGAATGAACAGCTAGGTCATATAGTTTCTAGGGAAAAAATGAATAATTAAGTAATAATGTAAGGTCTAAAACTGACTAATTTTGAATGTGTATTTTACAATCAATAACTTGTTACGTATACAAAACTATTGAGGGCCATTTTATTGGAATAGATGAAAAATAAAGTAATAATAAATGTCAACTTATTTTGAATACTTATTATTTCATTCTTATTACTTCATTTTAACCAAGTTAATTTTTAATACTATATTATAATTGATTCAACTTTATTTTCTAATTTCTTTCATCATCGGTGGTCTTTTTTATTGAAACATATCTATTTAAGCCAAGATTTTTGTCAACAAGAATATAGTTTTACTTGTATGATGAATTTGAAAATAATGAAATTAAGTGCCCGTTTAGACATGATTTTTTTTTCCTTTTTCCAATTTTTTTTTTTCGAAATCATCGTTTGTTCATAAAATTTCCAATTCTCACTTGAAGATACATTTTTGAAATTTTCGGAAATTTGAAAAACTCCAAAAAGTTATTTTCAAAATTCACTCAAATCACTCACAAAACTTCAAAAACAACCCAAACTGAATTTTATGTCCAAACACAACTCTAAATTTCAAATACCATTTTTACTTGAAAAAAAATTTCACCGTTTTTTGGAATTTTACAATTCTTATGTCCAAACGCCTACTGAATTCTTTTACTAATTAGCTAATCCAAATACTTAATTATTTATATTCAGCAATAAAATATATAAATTATATTTTATTGATTTAAATCTTAATATTAGCTCATGCCAAATTTTAAATATTCGATTATAATTATATTTTATGAAGAAAAATTCTTTTGTCAAATTGTAAGAAAATAAAATGAGTGGGAAATAGTTTTATATATTTTAAAGTATTTTAGTATATAAAATAGTTTCACCTAAATCAAAACATAAAAAAAGTTACTCTGTCATCTTCCAAGAATGCCGTACGTCCTTTTTTTTATATTGAATTCTTGGTATCTATCCAAAGAGATAAACTTCTAAATACCAAGTGGTTACGTCCTATTTGGTTAGTATTTTTAATCCTTTCCTTTTATTGCCATTTATATATAATTTTAAATGTAAACATTTATATAAAATAAAATATTAATGTTTTTCGAAGTTTTATATATTAAATTTTTCTACGTAATACAAATAAGGAAGAATATAATATATAAAATTTAGTTGATTTTGTAATCCTAAATATTAGAAAAATAATTAAATGAGTATTCCTACATATTAGAAAAATAACTAAATTACGATCTTATCCAATGCAAACTCTATTTTAAAATGATAAAAAAAAAAAAAGCGAACGACATTTCGCTAATGATCATCGTACTTTTAATATAATATAGATGATAGATAGATAGATATTGATAGATTATTTATTTATATGCAGCTTCTATTTTCACATTAATCTACACATAAAATAATGGCATGTTTAGAAGCAGTTCCTATCCCACATCGCCTAATCAACATAACAATTTGGTCTTTATAGTAGCTTTAGAAGAGTACTGCAATCGCCGAGCTCAGTAATGAGAGCTTGTAACCCATGTGGGGGCAATAATGTGGTGGAATGTTGGGCCTGTCCTAAAGGCAGGACTTTGGTTAGCTAATTTCTGGCCTGCCCTCTCCAAGCTCAGAGTTGGGCCACGTGGTTCTTGCGAAGGCTTGGGCTGCTTGATTCCTAGAGTGGGGCGGACCGCGTGAGGCTGGTTTTACAGAACAACGAATAGCTCCCGCTCTGTGCAGTGGAAGGATAACGGGTCCGGTGCTACTCAAGCCCAACAAATGCCTGATGGTTTGCTTTCATCAAACCTCCACTTTTTTGCCCCAAATGGGCTTTGGTCCATCAGTCCTTAGGAAGGAAAATTAATATCTAATTTTCGAGTATGATTTCTTCCCTTATTTTTAATTTTTTTAAAAGGTGAAAACTTGATTAATCCATTAAATCTTATTCAATTCTCCATGTTAAGATCCAGATACTAAACAATTAAATTAAAATATTGACAGTTTAATTTGTTGATTAATTTTTTTGGACTTTCACTTAACTTATTTGATGTGTTTGGACGAGTGAGCAAGAATGTATGGAAACTTTTTCAAGATTACCTAGCTGATAAAATTGCTAGTGGGGTTCCTCTAGTGAGTATCTTGGAATTCATTATGTTGTTTTTCTCCACTGTTTCATAGACTGATTATCTATCCTGAATCCTTCCCATCCCCTGTCCATCTCATGTCTATAATATGCATTGCGCTTTAACTTTAATGCATGAGACAGTATTGTGAAAGGAAGTCATGAAGCAACGACCTATAGTTCATGGTTTCGAGCCGTGGAAGCAGCCGCTAATTAAGGTAAGTTGTTTATATCATGCTTCTTAGGATATGATCCTTCCTCGGATCTTGAGTTAATAACGGATACCTTATGTAACGGGCTGATCTTTTACCTGAGACGGTACTGTGTACAATTTTTATAAAACAAGCCATTCAAAGGATAACTACGGATGACCATGAGATTAGTAGCCTAGCCTACCACGACAATATTAAAATGCACTGATGGTGAAAGAATTAGACAATATTAAAATGCACTTATAGTGTAAGAATTTTAGACAATTTAAGTGTATATAAGTTAAATCAATATGCAATGGTGTTAAACTGTATTTGAAAAATAATTCTGGAGAAAATAAAATAACATATAAACAGAAATATAAACGAAACAGAAGTTAATCCGAGCCCACTGAATTCACAGTGTTTCCTTAAGCAATTTAACCCCCTCCTAGTACCCAAGGTTGTGGATTATTTCCTCCCAAGATAGAACGAATTACACACTAGTGTAGCGGTACTTCAAACCCCAGTGTTTCAGCGAACACAAAGTTCGGTAGCAAATCACATTTACTGTTGCTTTCTTTGAAGTTAAAACAATGCAGAAGAAAGGAGGAGAACTCAGAAAATCGAATGGAGAATCTGAGAGAATGGACTGGTATTTATAGTTAATGTTGAGCTCAAAACTGAAGAGGTGCAACTCTTCAGAATGGTTGTTTATGTAAAATGGTCATAACATAAATCACTATTTACGCAATAATAATCAGGAATTGAAGAGGGAGGTTAATTTTCCGTTACAAAACGGGAAAACTTAAAACGGATAACGGAAAAATATTTAATATTAATGGACTGGTATTTATATTCAATGTTGAGCTCAAAACTGAAGAGGTAAAACTCTTCAGAATGGTTGTTTATGTAAAACGGCCATAACATAAATGGTTATCTACGCAACAATAAACCGGGAATTGAAGAGGGAGGTTAATTTTTCGTTACAAAACCGGAAAACTTAAAACGGATAACGGAAAAAGTATTTAATATGTCTGTTGGATTTAATATTAATATTCTGAAGCCGAAGCCGAGCGACGACGATGGCGCGATGCTTGCCTTCTTCTTTTAACTCTTTAAGAGCTAGAAGAAGAGCAATTTAATATATACACATCAAAAACATTTTCCTCTTCCAATTTAGACAATGTCCTTTGTTAAGGAGGGAAACTCAAATATTTCATTTTCCCTCTATTTTTTATTCACCCTCTTTTAAGCTACATTAAAGCTTAGTAACCCAACAGTTATTATTACGGGGGTTTTGAAATTTCGTTGTGGTCATTGCAGAGTACAACAATGGATCCTGCAAAGTCACGCCTATAAAGATCAGTTATATTAGATTTTGAGCATTTCTCTATTTTCAGAACTATACTATTTGTGAATGTGGTTAATAATGTATGAATGGAGAAGGAAGGAATTTAGATTACTAATTTAAAATTTAAACAACCCCAGAACAGTGTGAGAATTTCTTTAGCTGTCTGTCCATCTTTATGTCAAGTGCTTTGATAATGGAAAACAAATACTCGTATATGTATAGGCTGTATAGCAGATCAATATAATTCTCATCAGCATTAAACATATATGTAAAGCTCCAATATATAGTATTGTGAATTTAAGTAGATTATTTGTTTATCCGTTGGTGAAAACATGTCCGAAATTTTCCTAATTAGCTTTTGTTTTCACAATTTAATCTATACATAAAATAATGGCAGAAGCAATTCACCGTTTACGTACTAAATTAATTTCGAAGCAGTTCCTATCCCACATCGCTTAATCCACATAACAATTTGCTCTTTATAGTAGCTTTAGAAGAGCATTGCAATCGCCGAGCTCAGTAACGAGAGTTTGTAACCCATGTGGGGGCATTAATGTGATGGAATGTTGGGCCTGCCCAAAAGGCAGGACTTGGGTAGCTAATTTCTGGCCTGCCCTCTCCAAGCTCAGAGTTGGACCACGTGGTCCATGCGAAGGCTTGGGCTACTTGGTTCCTAAAGTGGGGCGGACCGCGTGAGGCTGGTTTCACAGAGCAACGAATAGCTCCCGCTCTGTGCAGTGTAGGGATAACGGGCCGGTGCTACTCAAGCCCAATAAATGCCTGATGGGCTGCTTTAATCAAACCATCACTTTTTGTTTTGCTAAACATGGGCTTGGTCCACCAGTCAATCTAGTTGAGTTTTGGCATCTCTGTTTGGTCTATTTCTTTTTTTTCCAACTAAGAAAATTAAGCTTAACAGATATTTCAGGATGACAGAAAAATAGTCAAATTTACAAGTGGTCATTCAAAAATAGCCACAGTTTTAAAAGTAATCAAAATTTAACAATTTTTTATGTAAAGATAAATTTAAACAAAAATAGTGTTCAAAATCCGTAAAATACTCCAGCATAATATAGTGGAATTCCAGTATAATATGATGAATTTGTCTAAATCCAGAGAAATACTTTCGAGGATGATTTCTTCCCTTATTTTTTCTTTTTTAAAAAGGTGAAAACTTGATCAAGGGCTGACTATTTATTCTGGTAAGTTTTGGCATAAGGAATTCAACATTTGCTTTAAGGTGACGAGAGAAACAAATTTTAAATTATACTAATATATGTACGTTGGAAAATCTCAGATCGAAATATACTTTATATGATGAATTAGCCTAAAATCATTTTACTTATTTAAAACACGCATCAACTGATTCAACGAAGGAATCGAAAGAAGAAAGTATAGGAAGAAGGACGGTCTTCTGAAATTTAGACTAATTTTATTTATTCTCAATTGAAATTAGTTAGAGGGTATTTGCTAAGCATATTTTAGCTTAGCTACGCGTTTGGTAAATATTCAAAGTGCTTATAAGCTAAAATCAGTCATAAGTTGATCACCTCCAACTTATGACGTTTCAGCTTATAAGCACTTTTAGTTTGACCAACACTTTTACTAATTTATCCTTAACAATATTTTCTAATTCACAAAATACTTTTTCCAAAATAAACTTTTTGACTTTCTCTTCATTCAATATTTCTTGTTAATTATTTTTTTTACAAAGAAATTTTTTAATTTATAATCTTTTGAAAACAAAATTCAAGGGTATTTTAGACATTTTAACAAAAGAATAGCTTATCAACATTTTTTTATCAAACACATCAATTGCTTATTATCAGTTTCATCACTTCTATCCAAACACACAAATGCTTATTTCAAAAATCAATTTCAACACTTAAAATAACTTTTCAACACTTTAAGCTTATCAGCTATTTACAATCAGCTAATCCAAACGGGCTCTTAGTGTAGTTTCTATAATTTTCGTAATCAAGATACTTTTAGTTATGAAGAAATTGCCTTTATTCACCAGAAGTAATATTTATTCAATGTTTACCTCAAATCAATAAATACGTTGCACATGTCTTTATATATTAATTATTATTAATTTATAATTAGTTAATTCATTTTTTTAAAGTTTATTACTTCACTGTAGCACTGTATTTCACGTGTGCATAAAGATTCCCAAACAAGAAGGAATCACATGCCAGCATAGAATTCTCTTTTCCCTTCCATTTTCTTACTGTCTTTTTCTGTCTTCTTTTCTCTTTGTCCTTTAATTTTTTTAGTGATTAGCATTTTCAATTTCCACTATTTGTTCTTGCAAATTCCGGAGAGAATATCATTCTAGTCGAATAATTTATACCAGGTCTATGTTTTATGTTCTGATTTGCCAAACAAGTGCACGTGTTTACCGCAATTAAGCAGAAGCCATAATTTGTGATTACTTCATCCGTCTTAAAATGCTTGTTATTTTGTCGTTTATCATTATATTTAAAAACTATTAAATTAAAATCAAACACAGATGAATAAATCCTTGGAAACGACACTGGATACGTTATAATAGTCAAATCTCACCATTTGAGGATGATCGAAGGTGAACTGTAGAACAGTTCTACCAAAAGGGAAAGAGAGAGGAAGAGGAAAAGATATTTCTTATTTTCTTTAGAATATTTTTCATTATTCTCACGTGTCTCACATATCTGTATCATATACATCAAAATTAATGAAATGTCAAGATACTCAAAAATACAATTACAAACAAAACGTATCTCACTATATTTGGGCCTTGCCCTTGGTGTCTTTTGTTTGGGCCTCCGTCTGTGATTGAGCTTTTCGAGAAGTGTCCATGTTTACCCCCCCCCCCCCCCAAGCTGGAGGGTGAAAACACTCCCAGCTTGGAGAGAATACCTCGATGGGCAACACCATATAAGGACTTAGTCATAAGATCAGCCAGCTGTGCATCAGAAGAAACAAAATGCAAAGAAATCAAGCCATCATTCAAACAATCACGCACAAAGTGACAATCAACCTCGATGTGTTTGGTTCGCTCGTGGAAAACAAGATTCCTAGCAATGTGGAGAGCAGCTTGGCCGTCACAATAGACAGGAATGGGAGCAACGATAGACAAACCAAGATCACCCAAAAGTCTACGAAGCCAAGACAATTCAGCAACTACCATACGGAGGGCCCTGTATTCTGCTTCAGCAGAAGAGAGAGATATAGTGGGTTGCTTCTTACTTTTTCAGAAAATAGGACTACCACCAAGAGTGATGAAAAAGCCACTGACAGATTTGCGAGAATTGGCACAGGCAGCCCAGTCTGAGTCGGAATAAGCCTTGAGGGAAAAATCAGGTGACTGAGAAAGAACAATACCTTGAGCAGGAGTATTCATGATGTATGTGAGTACATGGAGGCCAGCCAACATGTGTGGCACTTGAGGATGTTGTAAGAATTGACTGAGATGTTGGACAGAGAATGAGATATCTGGCCCATTATGCTGAATAAAGTTGAGTTTGCCAATAAGTCTCCTATATGTGCTAGCATCAGTAGGGGGTTGATGCATATCAGCTAAAAGTGTGGAGGAAGTATCAAGTGGAGTCACAACAGGACTAAAATGATCACACTTAAACTCAGCAAGAAGATCAGAAGCATACTTATGTTGACTCATAACATAACCAGTAGGTTGTTTGGATATTTCCATCCCCAAAAAATAGTGTACAAAACCAAGGTCTTTAATCTTAAATTAGTTATCCAAAAACAACTTCAAATCATTCAATTCAGAAAGATCATCCCCTGCAAGAAGGATGTCATCAACATAAACAGCAAGCACAACAGGGAACCACCAGAGAACTTGGTGAAGGGGGAATAATCATTTTCGTTAGGGCAATAACCTCTGGACAGAAAAGCCTCAGACAATTTTGAAAACCATTGTCTAGAGGCTTGCTTAAGGCCATATAAAGACTTTCTGAGCTTGCAAGAAAGTTAAGAGGTAGGAAAAGAAGAAGGGGAAGAAACAGAAGACACCTCTAGGACAGGAGGAATCTTCATGTACACCTCTTCATGTAAGTCACCATGTAAAAGGCATTGTTTACATCAAATTGGAAAACTGTCCAATTTCTCTTGATGGCTAAAGACAGGAAACATTTGATGGTGGTCATCTTCACAACATGAGAGAAGGTTTCATTATAGTCAATACCCTCCTTCTGAGTGTCCCCCCTTATGACCAATCTCGCCTTATACCTCTCAATGGATCCGTCAGACTTTTGTTTGATTTTGTATACCCATTTACAAGGAATGGCCTTCTTATGTGGTGGAAGTGGGACTATGTCCCATGTATGATTAGCATCAAGAGTTTCAAACTCTTTCAACATGGCTTGTTGCCAAGCAGGATGTGAAACTGCTTGTTGATAATACTGAGGTTCATGTAAAGATATTGCAGAAGTAGACAAAAGTGGGGCAGAATCAGAAGAAGAAGATGGGGTAGAATCATAAGAGGTAACATAAGAACAAACATAATCATAAATATATGAAGGTGGGTTAACATGTCTAGAGGATTTTCTTATAGGAGGAGAAGGTAAGGGTTGGTTCAGGATAGAAGGATGAGGAGGAGAGGAAATATTAGGCATGAGAGGAGAAGCCGTTATAGAAGAAGGAGGTAAAACAGGACTAGGTGGGGTAGTAACAGTAGGTAGGTCTGCCTGGGAAGGAAAAGAAGTAGGTGAAGGAGTATCAACAAAAGTGGTAGGAGTAGGTAGGTGGACTGTAGAAGGAGTTGGAGAATGATAAGGAAAAACAGTTTCATAAAAGAGAACATCTCTAAAGTAAAAAATATAATGATTAAGAAGACTTAGAAGTTTATATCCTTTCTTGTCACAAGGATAACCAAGAAAAACAGCAGGAATAGATCTACTTTGAAACTTATCTCTGCCGGGTTTGGGTGAAGAAGCATGACATAGACATCCAAAAGACCTAAGATGGTCATAAGAGGGAGAGTAGCCATGTAATTTTTCAAAAGGGGAAATGTTTTGTAAAACAGAAGAAGGAAATATGTTTATTAAGTTTGTGGCAGTCATAACACATTCACCCCAGTATTTCAAAGGAAGTTTGGATTGAAAAAGTAATGCCCTTGAAACTTCTAGAAGGTGTTTATGTTTCCTCTCAATCACTCAATTTTGTTGTGAAGTGTGAGGAATGGAGATTTGGTATAGAATCCCATTATCAGAAAAGAAAGTTTTACATTCAGAACTTCCTCCTAGTTCAAAAGCATTGTTAGATCGAAAAGTTTGAACATTAGAATGGAAATTAACTTTAACCATGGAAACAAAATCCTTTAAGACAGGGAGAGCATTACTTTTGCAGGTTAGTAAATGAGTCCAAGTTACTCTGAAAAAATCATCAACTAGAGTAATGAAATATCTGAAACCATTGTAGGTTCTTGTGTGATATGGGCCCCATATATCAATATGTACTAATTGGAAAGGAACAGTAGAGTGAATAGAGTTATCAGAAAATGGCAACCTTTGTTGTCTAGCCATAGGACATACAAAACAAAGAAATGGTTGTTTAGATGAAAGTTTACCAGATAAAAAAGAAATAGTTTTCATCTTATTGAAAGGCATGTGACATAGATTATTTCCAACATATGAACCATTACATGGTACAGTAGGTACAGTAGGAATTTTATAAGAATCATGAGTAGTATGACAAGATGTCACATGTTCATAACAAAGAGAAGTACAAACATGAGCAACATTTGAAATATGAGGATCAGTTATACTAAAAGAAGGAACAGTAGGACAGACTGAAGTGGATGAGTTTTCTGGGTGCAAGAAGTACAATCCTTTCGCAGCTCTACCAATTTCCAATGGCCTCTTCAGAGAAGGGGCATGTAGAAAATAAGCGAATTTGGTAAGAATTGCAAAATAGTCAAGTTGGACAATCAATTTGTGAATAGATATCAAATTGAAATGAAATGAAGGTACAAGAAGCACATTGTGTAGAGTTATGTCATGTCTTAAGTGTAAAGATCCAGTAGATATAACTTTTACTTTGTAACCATTAGGAAGAGTAATCAGGAAAGGAACAGATAATGGTTTGAGGTTGTGAAGAAAGTGTTTGTGTGGTGTCAGAATCTAGAACCCAAGAATCTACATCTACTTTTGATAATCCACAAACATGAAAACCAGTACTACTAACTACAGAACAGAACACACCTGCAAAGCTAGCAAAATTAGCATTTTCACCAAAAGATGCATCAAGAGTGAATTCAGGAGCATGATACCCAGGTGCATGTTGAGTAGGTGTAACATGTGTCTTGTGAAGTAGGCTCAGACGATGATGATATTTCTCTTTAGTGAAACCATGAGGAGTAGAACTTTGATCAGCATAGTCTGGAGTAATTGTAGAATTCTGAACACAAGAAGCTGAACCCTTTCTGTTCTTGGTGAACTTAAATTCAGGGGGGAACCCATGAAGTTTGTAGCACTTGTCAATGGTGTGACCCTGCTTCTTACAGTACTTACAAAAAACAGAATATGTGGGTTGCTTCTTTGAATCAAATTGAACTCTTTGAGAGAATGACATGTTGTTGAAACTCTGTCCATCAGAAGCAGAAAAAGAAGCTGAATCATTTGAGAAGTTGGGGATGTGATTTGTGTTTTCCTTCTTATGTTCATCATGCTGGAGCATGGAATATGCTTTGCTTATGGAAGGATAGGGATACATCATCATAATGTTGGTTTTACATGAAGAATATATGTCATTTAGTCCACTAAGGAACTGAAAAAGTTGCTGATCTTCTAAGAGTTTAGGCAAAGCCCCACAGGTACATGTTGGACCCACATAAGCAGCATTGAGTTCATCCCATAACCCTTTTATTCTAGTAAAATATGTTGCTATGTCTGAAGATCCTTGGATAGTAGCACTAATTTCTCTCTGAATCTGAATATATTTTGATCCATTGGATTGACCAAACCTTTCATTTATGTCTTTCCAAATGTCTTTAGCAGTATTGAATCCTATAAGATTGATTGAAATCTCTCTAGTCAAAGAATTGGTCATCCACGCAATGAGCATGTCATTGCACCTCTCCCAAGCAGAATAATAAGGAGAGTTTGGTTCTGGTTGGGAATTTCTTCTCATTATTACCCCGAGTTTATTTTTGGCCGAAAGTGCAACTAGCATATTCTTTCGCCATACTACAAAACCACGACCATCGATTGGAGGAGATACTAGGGGAGTATTAGGGTTATCTGATGGATGAATATAAAAGGGATGTGAAGGATCAACAGAGAAAATGGTGAAACCTTCGGGGTTTTGAGTAATAGGAACACTAGTAGATGTCAAACCAGTGGCCATCATTCAATTCTACAAAACTACGTCTAACAAATTTTACTTCGCACAAATTTTCTAGAAACAATCAGAACAGAAAAAGAGAAATTGATGAAGGTATTGTACCGTCCTTTTTGCAAAATACATGAGATTGAGCTGAATTTAGTTGTCCTAAGCACACAGATAAGAAGAAGCAGCTTGATCGGAGATGAAATCGGAAAAGCCCTAATTTTTCGGCGAACGAGACATCGTATAATTCCTCAGAGAGAATTGATAAGGGTAACATCGATCGGAAGTTGAGATCGTGAACAAGCTAGATTCCGGCTATGATACCATGTTATAATAGTCAAATCTCACTATTTGAGGATGATCGAAGGTGAACTGTAGAACAGTTCTACCTAAAGGAAAAGAGAGAGGAAGAGGAAAAGATATTTCTTATTTTCTGTAGAATGTTTTTCATTATTCTCACGTGTCTCACATATCTGTATCATATACATCAAAATTAATGAAATATCAAGATACTCAAAAATACAATTACAAACAAAATGTATCTAACTATATTTGGGACTTGCCCTTGGTGTCTTTTGTTTGGGCCTCCGTCTATGATTGGGCTTTTTGAGAAGCGTCCATGTTTACAGAATAGCTAATAATTAATTTTATACAATAACTATTATGCGAGGTGAACCCTTTTCACGTAATGAAGAAAATTTAATGGAGATAAACCCAAAATAATATGACAAACATTTAGGAATAGAGGGACAAATATATAACTTGTTGATATAAAATAACATAGCAAATTATTGTAGGCTTTAGATTATATACATGGTGCAACGAATTTTTATGCTATCACATTAGTTTATCATTATAAGCAGATTATTTTTGTATCATTTCGGCTGGTAGTCAATGTACTATAAACAGTTTATTACGTATAATTGGCTTTTGAGCATCAATCAACGTAAATATTTTTTATCTATAATTATCACAACACAAAATTAGATCAATTATAAAATAATAACATGATTGACTAGTCAGCTACAGTCTTTGTGGAGACAAAGGAACAAAACCAAGATTATAATTAAGTACAATTACTTTGGTTAGAGCACCCCGATAATTACAGTGAAGAACAGACCGGTGGATAAAAAGGAGGACCAGAGGATAGTGCACTGTGATGCAGCCACGTGTTAATGGTGCACAGGTAAAGTTAATAAAAAATTATATTCAAGTAGAAAACTGATACTTTAATTAAATTATTAATTAAAAGCTGTTCTAAACACTGTCCTCAGAATATAGTGTTAAAGCATTCCCACGAACGAGTTGATAATTGTTTTTACGACAGAAAATTAAAGTACAAACTAATTTTCGCATATAATAATAATCCTTTTAAAATTTCTTTCTTCTTTTATTATTAACGTTTAACAAAATTGCTGCAAGGAGTCTTTTCGAGATAATGCATATATTAGTCGATTAAACAAGAAAAATGTTGTTCTCAAACATATAAAGAGATTTAAAGAGAAATAGCAGAAAAATAATAAAAGGTGAAAAGATAAAAATCCTTGGAAGTAGGAAGAAGGATCCATTCATGGAGGCGTGTAACGTGGAGCTGTGACAAACATTAGCACCTGGCGCAAGTTAGAAAAACTCCGTTTTTTTTGCTTTATGAGCTTCACCGTGGTAATTTTCTAGCCTGTTTGGTCTAATTTTTTTTTTTTTTTGGGCTAAAAGTGTTTTTCTTGGCCAAAAATAAACGGAAGTGTTTGATCAAGCTTTTGGAAGAAAAAAAATGTTTTTGAGGAGAAGCAGAAACAATTTTGGGGAGCAGAAAAAAGTAGCTTCTCCTCAAAAGCATTTTCCTGCGAAGCACTTTTGAGAAAAAATACACTTAGAAGCAGTTTTCAAAAGCTTGGTCAAACATTAATTACTGTTTAAAAGTGTTTTTCAATAATTAGCCAAACACAAACTATTTCTCACCAAAAACACTTTTTAAAAAGTACTTTTGAGAAAAGCACTTCTCAAAATAAGTTGATTTTAGAAGTTTGGCCAAACGAACTATTCGAAGTTGTGAAGATTACTATTTACTGAGCTATATATACCTGTAAAAAAAATTACTGTGCTACATGATATAAGTTTACGGCCCAAGAAATATCAGTTTGACACCCTTTAAAATAAGGTAGCTCGGCCATTGAACACCAAAAGAGATTATTAAAAAAAAATAAAGGAATTGGATTTCTTCACACTTAAATAGAGATATTGAATAAGAGCTTCAAAAGAAATTAATAGATAATATTTTTTTTAGTAAATATTATTGTTTACCCTAAATTCGGAACAATTGAATTTATACGTAATTTTAAGAATATGTGATATAACTCGGTACAAATTAAGAGAAGAAATTAATATTGAAATTGACGATAAGTGAATAAATGTAAACCACACGAATCGAATAGCTTTGACCCTCGAGTTCGATCACCCTTGTACCAAAGATGTTTCAACTGATGTATGAATAAAGTAACAAGATAATAAAAGTTAGAAAATGACAGTATATTGCTTTATGTTGCGTAAATATGATGTGTTTTAGAATGATCTGACTCCCCCTCCCTTTATATAGTAGGAGAGTGTTACTCTTGATACAATTCTATATGAGGTAAGGATTTCATGATTAACAATTAATCGGCACATCCTTGACACGTTCCGAGATTTCCGCCGTGATCTATAACTGATCGTGGATATTTCGTCGTTCTATTATTCGACTTGACCAATTTTCCCCGATCTCGATTTTGTTCGGTCCTTGGTCGAACTTAATGATACAACCATGCACTTTAATTGGTTCGATATAATTTGAGATTGAACCTTAACATATTATATTCCAATCTCGATTAGTTATACCAGAGGCGAGTCCAATGTTGACTATATACTGACGACTTGCATCTGAATTAATTGGATCCTAAAAAGCTAGGGAAAAAAAAAAGTGAACACCACAAGAGACAAAACGAAATGCAGCCCCACGTTCAAGGTCAAGATTCAATTCTTGAGTAATGGCCTCAAAATCTTTACCCGACCCGACTTGAATCTTAACCGTAGGATCCTATCCCTAGCTTAATTAATTAAGAAGAGATTAATAAAAGTGACAAAGGTTTGCGCATTACCCCCATTAACCCTAGTAGACACAAGATATAGCCACTTTCTAGTGTCAGCAAATATCAGTCATTCTGTTTAATTTGCATTTTCAAGATGGTCATGTGGAAAAAACTTGGAAAAATAATACCGTATAGTCACCGTAAAAATAATAATTAAAAAAAATATAAAATTTATATATTTTTTGTATATATCTATATATATATATATATTGTATATGTTATATACAAAATTATCAAATTTTATACACTTTTTCGATTATCAAATATAAATAATTTCTGACACAGGCTAAAAATGATAATACCCAAAAAAACTTCTACTCATTTTTCTTGTGTTCTATGCTTGTGCTTTTAGGCAATATGAGAACCTTTACCAATTGTTCACTGCAGAAGTATAACCATAAAATATAAACAATTAATGGTTAACATTTTCCAGCCCCGAGTAACTATCTGTTTGCCTCAGTTCATTAAGCTAGCGTTTGATCATAAATTCTTAAATTTGTTTTGAAAATATAATTTGGATAAAGTTTGGCTTGAAGATGAAAATGTGTTTGACATCAGTTTTCAAAACATGTTTTTCAAATTTATTTTGGAAAAACATGAAACATGACTATACCCACAAGTTCTAAAAACTATCACGAATGCCCAACAAATACCATTATCAATAACATTCATTATATTATCACAAACCATAGTCTTGAACATAAATAAATTTGATACAAAATTATTATTTTTATAATGAACTACATGATACACTGTCAGATGACCGAGAAGACGACACAACATTGTTACAAAATAATAAATAGTGGGCTCTTTTATAAAATACAAAAGTTTGAGACAATTTTTAAAAAATCTAATAGTGATATTTTGGTCCAACATCAGCTATTGAGTTGGTTTTTGGATTTGGGATTTTACAAAATATAAGCAAAATCTATGGCCAAAAATGTGTTTGCCAAATAAAACCCAAATTTATTTTGACAAAATCTATGGCCAAACGGGTCTTAAGTATTTTCTTGAAAAATACTTTTAGAGCATGTTTGGAAAGCCACATAAGAATTGAATTTGGGTGTAATTATATAATTTAATATGTTTGTCTGGCCAAGTAATTACTTGGTCAACATGGAATTGTGTTATTAGAGAGGTGTAATTACACTCTCCAATTCTCAAGGGGGTATGAGAATTAGTGGTGAATATACTGTGTAATCACAAGGTTACTTTTTAATTTCTTTTATTGTTATTTTAATTTTAATTTATTCGCTTTATAAATTTTTATTTCCATTATTTTAATTTTTATGTTTACTTTTTAATTTTAAAATATATTTTCTTTGTATATTATTTATTTTTTATTTCTCTACCTTTACTTCTTGTGATTCCATGTAATTGCTCGTATATTTTATATCTTATTTATTTTATTTTCTTTATTTAGCGTAACTACGTTATTATTCTAATTTTTGAAATTACACCTCCTAATATTAGAAATAACGCGTCATTAACAAACTTGGCATATAATGAGTGATGCCATTAAAGTAGAATTTCGTTGTTGAATGAGGTTATAAACTTATTATGTTTCTTAATTTTAAGTTGTATTGAAATTTATTTTTATTATATTGGATTTGACATTTGCTGAAGTTTTTTTTTTTTTTTTTTTTGGAATATTGAAATTGCATTATATCTATGGTTTCAATTACTTGTTTTAGTAGTATTGACTTGTTATTTCACATTGCATGTTGTTCATTTTTAAGTTAGAATTGATAGATTAGTTTTGTCTGACATTTGCATAATGTTATGACACTATATTGATAAATATTAATTTATTTTATCAAACATGCATTCCATGATATTCATACAAACATACGCTTTTGTATGTTCTCAATTACTTGTGTGGATAAGCCCTATATTATAGAGTATATAACTTCGATCATAGGGATCAATTTCTAGTCGCATAGCTTCATAATAATTCTGCAAAGCTTCCGCGTAATTTTCTTCGAATTGAGCCGGCATCCGTTATGGTCGTCATTCAATTGAAAGAATCTCCGTTCCAGAACCGTACGTGAGATTTTCATCTCATACGGCTCCTCCCTTATGTGCATAATGAGAATAATACATACAATCAAAAAAGATTCAACGGTGAAAATATCCTCATTATGAACTTAGCAGGGCTAAATATCTTTTTAAATTTATAATTCATTAAATGTCACGACCCCAAATTCTAACAGGACGTGATGGCGCCTATCGTGGTACTAGGCTAGCCAACCATCACCTTACTACGCGTTTATTCAATTATAACAGTTCACAATTTAATAATAAGCATGCAACCATAGCACAAATAATATAATTAAGTCTTTGCGTCCCCATAATATTCTAAACAACCTCCCAAGAATTGGAGTCAATAGTCATGAGCATCTAAGAATAAGTAAATCTAACTCTGCTAAAACTATAATATATGTCTCTGAATCAAATACTAAAACTAAATAAGAAAGGGAAATGGAGAAGCTGTGGACGCTGGATAGCTACCTCGAAATCCCGTAAATGCTGCTATCGAACCTGCGTCAGCTACTGCTGCGAACTAGTACTTGGATCTGTGCACAAAGGCACAGGGAGTCTTTATGAGTACGCCAACTCAGTGGTAATGAAAATAAATCACAGTCTGAGTAATATAAACACACAATACAGATACACCATGCCACAAAACTAGTAAAACACCAAGTCACCATGTAATATTAATCAAATAATAAGTTCGAAATCAGTTTTCAGAAATCCCTTGAAAACAAGTGCAATATCAGTATAACTCAATAAAATTCCCAGTAAACCCAGTTCGAAAACGAAGTTAATATTTGTTCGAAAACTCAGTACAAATCTTCATAAAACTGCCCCACGGGCCAAAATCATTTATAGTAACCATTGCCCATCAGGCATCCTCACAATCACTCTGCCCATCAGGCATCCTCACAATCACTCTGCCCATCAGGCATCCTCACCATCACTCTGCCCATCAGGAATCCTCACAATCACTCTTCATAAGCCCCGAGGGCATCACTCATTCGGTACCGACGCTCACTGGGGGTGTGTTACAGACTACGGAGGGGCTCCTACAGCCCAAGTGCAATAATAAGCCACATCATGGCATGATTCACACACAATATAGGCCCGCAGCCTCACTCATATCATATCATCCTCACAAT
>ML243667.1:0-45358 GCA_005239495.1 Nicotiana undulata
AAATTGGATAAAAATGAGTTTGGATAATTAATAAATGAATATAGTTGACTTTGGTCAACATTTTTAGTAAATGGACCCGGACCCGAACCCGTGATTCGACGGTCCCGGAGGGTCCGTAGGAAAATATGGGACTTGGTCATACGCCCGGAATCGAATTCCGAGGTCCCAAGCCCGAGAAATGAATTTTTAAAGAAAATTGTTTTCTGAAAATAATAAAGGATTTTGAAAATGAATAATTATGTGAAAACCGTGTTGCCGGGCCCGTATTATGGTTCCGGAGCCCGGAACAGGTTTATTATATGTTATGTGACTTATCTGTGAAATTTGGTGTAAAACGGACTTGAAATGACGTGATTCGGATTAAAAATGGGAAATTTAGAAGTTTATGAAGTTTAAGAAATTTCTAAGAGTTTTGAGGTTTAATTCCGTGTTTTTGATGATATTTTGATGATTTAAAAGCTTGAACAAGTCCGTAGGATGTATTGGGAGACGTGTGTGTTTTTGGGTTTTAGACCCGAGGGCTCGGGTGAGTTTCGGGTGGCTAACGGGATGGTTTCAAGTTGGAAAATCTGGTGTAGGCTCAGTTTTCTGGTGTTTGGTGCGGGCTTCAGTGCGATCGCACACGAAGCCCTGCGATCGCATAGGCTTAAGGGGAGGGGTGGTCAGATTGCTCTATGCGATCGCATCACCCCATCTGCGATCGCATAGAGGGGCAGTGTACCTGGGTGAGGGTGGGGTAGTTGTTCACTGTGATCACATAGAGATGTCCGCGATCGCATAGTGTGTAGGTGTGATAGGGTGGGGTCTGGGTAGTATCTCTCTGTGATCGCATAGTTTCGTCTGCGATCGCATACACCTGGTCCGTTCCATTCCCTTTTCTGAAACCAAATTCTCCCTCTAAATTCACAGAAAATTGAAGACACCCTTCAACAAACTTGGTTCCCCAATTTACTCCAGTTGAAGTTCATCAATGAAGAACAACAAAGCTTCGAAATCAATGAAGAACAACAAAGCTTCGAAACAAAGTCCTAAAAAATATGCAGTAGCTGATATACCCTCATTTGATTTGGGTGTGTTTGTCACGACCCCAAATCCTAACAGGACGTGATGGTGCCTATCGTGGAACTAGGCTAGCCGACCATCACTTTACTACGCTTTTGTTCAATTATAACAGTTCACAATTTAATAATAAGCATGCAACCATAGCACAAATAATATAATTAAGTCTTAGCGTCCCCATAATATTCTAAACAACCTCCCAAGAACTGGAGTCAATAGTCATGAGCATGTAAGAATAAATAAATCTAACTCTGCTAAAACTATAATATATGTCTCTGAATCAAATGCTAAGACTAAATAAGGAAGGGAAATGGAGAAGCTGTGGACGCTGGACAGCTACCTCGAAATCCCGTGAAATGCTGCTATCAACTGCGTCAGCTACTGCTGCGAACTAGTACCTGGATCTGTGCACAGAGGCACAGGGAGTCTTTATGAGTACGCCAACTCAGTAGTAATGAAAATAAATCACAGTCTGAGTAATATAAACACACAGAACATGTACACAATTCCACAAACCAGTAAAACACCAAGTCACCACGTAGTATTCATCAAATAATGAGTTCGAAATCAGTTTTCAGAAAAACCTTCGAAACAAGTGCAATATCAGTATATCTCAGTAAAATTCTCAGTAAAACCAGTGTGAAAACGAAGTAAATCATAGTTTGAAAACTCAGTAAAATCTTTCATAAAACTGCCCCTCGGGCCAAAATCATTTATCGTAACCATTGCCCATCAGGCATCCTCACAATCACTCTGCCCATCAGGCAACCTCACAATCACTCTGCCCATCAGGAAACCTCACAATCACTCTTCATAAGCCCCACGAGCATCACTCATTCGGTACCGACGCTCACTAGGGGTGTGTTACAGACTCCGGAGGGGCTCCTACAGCCCAAGCGCAATAATAAGCCACAACATGGCATAATTCACACACAATATAGGCCCGCAGCCTCACTCATATCATATCATCCTCACAATATAGGCCAGCAGCCTCACTCAGTCAGACACTCTCAATTTGCCTTTCAGGCCATAAATATACCGGGTTCTCGACCCAAAAATAGTGTTTCATTTTCAAGAAGTAGTATCAAAATACTTTGAGTGTCAAAAATAATTTCCTAGAAAAGACTGAGTAAAAATCATAACATATCAGTGAGGAAAATAGTAAAGCAGCCCCCAAGGGGTTAAAACAGATCGGCACTAGGCCCCAAACATGGCTTACAGCCCAAATCATATCAAAATATATCTATACTATTAAGTATAGGCTTAGAAATCGATTTTGCAACTCAATATTCGCCTAAATAGGAAATATGTTTCCAAAGTTTCCACCTTTTTATCTCAAAACTCGCGAAAGGGTGCATAGTCCGGGGTTTCATACCCTCAGGACAGGATTTAAAGACGTTACTTACCTCAAAACTAGCCCGGAATTATTCCGCAACACGTTTGCCTCTCGAATCAACCTTCGAAGGCTCCAAATCTACCAAGTTCATATTTTTATCATCAATATACGCTTAAGGAATAAATTCCAATTGAAAAATATCGAATTTAGCCCAAAACCCGAATTTGGTCAAAACCTGACCCCTGGGCCCGCATCCCGAAACTCAATTTTTTTTACAGAAACGTGTTCTTCATCTTCTCACGATTCCGTACATATAAAGAACACCAAAATCGGAGTCCGTTTGACCCCTCAAATCGACCCTTGAAGGTCTCAAAATCTCAAGCCCTAAAACCCAATTTTTCTACTGATTTTCCATGAATTTACACTGGTATATTGATCCTTAATCACATATAATCGAGTTTTAGGGTCCAAAATCCTTACCTCAATGAAGAACAATGATTTTCCTCTCTTAAAAATCGCCTCAAAAGCTTCTTCTTGTTCAAAAATTGGAAGAAAACTCGGATTGCTCGTTATACATATGTTGTTCATGCGTTTTACTGCTCCCAATGGATTCCTTGTGAATTCTAATCAATTTAGGCTTTTGAATCACTCAATTTGACCTTATAAGGAAGGAGATATGTAGGTTTTAAGATTTGCAAATAGTACAGATTTTTAATACGCCGTCAGGGGCAATTTCGTTATTAACCTGAAAAATCTGGGCAATCTTGGTAAAATGGTCATAGAATCCTCATACGATGCCCAAATTCGATGATTCTTTTTGATACGGGTCCCTAATTACGATACGGATCTAATACTTCATTCAAAGAAGTAATTGGAGCTCATTTGTTCAATATGATATCATTTATGCTTGAAGAAACGATGCCGAAGCATAAGAAAAACGAGCACAACGCAGCCCAAACNTTGGGATCCCAACCAACTATACCAAAACATCACATATGATCAGTCAAACTTAGTTGCAGTCTCAAAATACCAAAATTAACATCAAAACACCAAATTTACATGTGATTCAAGCCTAAGAACTTTGAAATTTCTAAAATCCACCAAAGATGCCGAAACTATCTAAAACAACTCTGATTGACCTGAAAATTTGCAGACATATCCAAAATAACATTACGAACCTGTTTCAACTGTAAGAATTTCATTTCGACCCCGATAGCCTATTTTCCACTGCCGACCGAAAATCGCCAAAAACTAACTTTCGCCAATTCAAGCCTAATTCTACATCGGACATCACAAAATTATTCTGAACACACCCCTAAGTCCCAAATCACCTAACGAAGCTATTCCAGCCATAAAATCCGCGTTCCGAGGTCGTTTACCAATAAGTCAACTCTTAGTTGACTTTTCTCATTTTAAGGTTATTTTTAAGGACTAAGTGACTGAATTCTCATTTAACCATTTCGATTTCAAGAGTATCAACTCTAAAACATCAATAATAGAATAACCACTCCATGACAAGGCAATAACAACAATAATAATGCAGGTTCTACGTAACGACAGACAGGGTCGTTACAGTGTTATCACCAAAATCACCCAAAAAGCAGGCCAAATCTCCACATGCAATTGCAGAGACTACTCATAGTTCCTCTCCCCGACAAATCAGAGCCGAGATGAGAACCAAATAAAAACATGATGTAGATGTTGAAGAAACTTCTACACCAGGCAAACAAGTCAAATGAAAAGGAAAAGAGATTTTGGTAGACGACGACATTGTAGAAGAGGTGCCTAATCTTCGAACAGGAAAGAAAGCAAAGGTGTCTCCTGGTTCGAAAAATCGAAAAATGAAGAAACATTAAAAAAAAACACCCTAAAAATGTTCGGAATCAATCATTGGTGAAGGTAAACATTTATTAGTTTCGTTTCTAATTTTTTAGTTTGGTTTAGGATGGTAAAATCCGTATTATATGTGTTTTAGACAAGTGTAGATTAATTGTCTTAATTTTGAAGATTATTTGTAGTTATGATGTTCTGCCTTTAATATTGTAGATACTTCGTAGTTTTTTTTGTAGTTATATTGTTAGGTAACTTTTCTATTTGAAGCAGAATTGTAGTTATCTTTTGTTGTTGCCTTTTTGTAGAAAATGCTTTAAATTATAGATATTTATGTAATCCTTTATAGTTATGTTGTAGATAAATTGCAGATGAATGTATCCTTTTGATGCAGTTTATTAATGTGAAGATTATTTGTAGTTGTGATATTATGCCTTTAAATTTGTAGATATTTTGTAGTTATATTGTTGGGTAACTTGTTTTATTTGAAGCAGAATTGTAGTTATCTTTTGTTGCTGCCTTTTTGTAGAAAATGCTTTAAATTGTAGATATTTATGTAATCCTTTGTAGTTATATTGTAGATAAATTGTAGTTGAATGTATCCTTTTGATGCAGTTTATTAATGTGATTTTTTTTTTATTTTGCAGAATGGACATTTTTTTGTCCCACATAATGTTGATTATGAGGTGCTTAGATTCCACAGTTTGTGTGATCCTAGCATTCCTAGCAAAATTAAAGATCTTCTGTCACCAAATGGGTTGAAGCTTTTCAAAAAGACATGTTTTGGATACTTATTGTCTCTTCCCACCATATGCATGCAAAACCAAACCATTCATCTTCTGATGAAGTATGAATTGGCCAAATCCAATGCATCATATTTTTCTGTCCAGTTAAAGGGTGAAACATTGAATTTTGGATTGAGGGAGTTTGCATTAATTACTGGTCTAAGATGTGTTACCCAGGTTACAGATTTTGGTTATACTTCCACTTATGTTAGCAAGATAATGAGTAGTTATTTTCCTAACAAATTAAGAGTGGAGAAGTCATATTTGAAACAGATAGTAACCACTAAATCCTGGGTAAACGATGAGGTGCGGTGAAGTTGTGCATTCTTTATCTTTTAGAATTTTTCATTTGTCCTAATGACAAAGACCATGTATCTTTTGTAGATCACTTTAGGTTCTATTTGGTAGAGTATGGGCAGTATGAGTCATACCCATGGGGTGTTAAATCTTTCACCCAGTTGATGGAATCTGTTAGGCACAGACTAAATCCGTATGTACATTATTATCTCATACGGGGATGCTCGCTAACATTGCAAGTATGGTTTTATGAGTGTTGCTCTACCGTCAACACTGATCTAGCTACGAGGAGTTCTAACTCAATACCTCGCATACTTAGATGGTCAGCTAGTAAGGGGCAGATTTGGTTAGCTGCCTTTGAAGAAAAAATGATAAAGCCTGAGTGGATAAAGGTAAAGTTTCTTTTTTTATGATTATACTTTACTTCAAAATATCTACAATTATTCTACATTTTCTGCCTTAATCAAACTAATTTATTTTCCCTCATTCAGTTTACCAACTTCAGTGAATCTGGTGAAGAGATTGCAGTGCTGAATTTGCCCGACAAAATTGAGTACAAAGTTGAAGAAGCTGAACAAACATCTGAGGTTCCCAATGCTGATCCTCCTACGTTGGAACCCAAACAAACAGAGGGAGAAGAGGAAAAAGAGGATATTGCTAAGAAGATCAGAAAATTAGAAAAAGGAATTGAGCAGGTAATACATATAAACTACAATATATCTACAAAATATCTACAATATACATACATTTCATAAATTGTCTACAAAATATATACAAATTTGTAAATTCTGATATATATCTACATATAATTGCATATGTTTTTGAATGTATGTTAGGACATATTATGAAGTTAACAACTTACTATATTGTTACATGTAGGTTGATGGAAAACTTGAAGATTTTAGGAAAGTTGTCTTTGTAGAACTCGATAGCCTTCGAGTGCTTATATTGCAGACTGTTTTGCAATTGATAAACAGTAGAATGAGCAAGATGATGCAAAGGTAAGATTTGACTTTAATTTATATAGCAAATCAATTTGTGACATATGAAAAAATATATACAAACTAACATAAAACATTTAGTTTGCTGGTAGTTCAACAAAGAACAATGACCAACAAAAAGACTTGAAAAATCAGCATTTTCAGTTCAATATTGGGGAACAAGTGCAGGCCAACACAAGCAAAACAGGTATCTACAAAATATCTACAAAGTATCTACAGATTAGTGTCAGAATAAATACAACATCTATACACTTATCTACAAATAATCTACAATTTTCCTACACATATGCTACAACTGTCCAGCCACCATTATCCAGTATTATTTACCATTTTTAATTATAAAACAGAACATGTTGAGGGTGCAATTGGTCGAGAAAATCTTCCATCACATGGTGATTTATATACACATTTTCAAGTTGCGGCTGATGAAGACAAAGTAGGTATCATACTGTCATTCAGAGATATTTTTGGCACTGTTTGAAAATTTTAACATTCCTGTTAAGTAAGACATGCATTGTGTTACAGAGATGGAAGATATGAATGCACAGTCCCCAATTTATGGAGTGACAGTAGCAGCTCAAACAAAACAGGTCATTGGGGAATATGACAATGAAGGTGCAGATGCACAGTATGTGGATCTTGGTGATTCAGAAGTATCACGAGTTGAGAAGAAAGGGGTTACACTGGATGATTTTGAGTTTCTCGACAACTTATCCCAGTTGGTTAAGTATGGCGAGCCCATACAAGATGATGCAACACCTATGTATCCGGGGAGAACAAGTCATCCAGGAAAGCATGCCCGATTACCATTTATCCCTCTATACAGTTCTGGGGGCAGCAACTCTGTTGGACCTAAAATGTTCTACCTCAAGCACCACTTTATTACTGTTATTGGTGAAGATGTAGATCCGGAGATTTTAGATCAATTCAACAAGTGGTTATACAACTGTAGCGACAAAGGTTCAAAGAGTTTAGAATGCATAATTTGACTCTTTGATTTCTCCATTTATCTTTTACATATCTAATTCATTCTATATATTGTTTTTGACATTTATTTGTTGTTACAGGAGAAAAGCTCCGTTTTCCATAAAGGATAACCAAATTAAGCCTTGGTTAGACCTTGGAGTGGAAAAGGTTGATAAGAAGGACTAGTTCTTTTCCCTTTCTCACCCCGGACAAGTCCTCAATGACTCGGTAAATATCAAAGAGTCTATTCCCAAGATATGATTTGTAGATAGTTTGTCTTCTGTTTTGGAGTTTAATTGTAGTTATGTTGTAGATATCAATAATATTTCAACATGACTTGCATTATTAATTGTAGATATGATGTAGATGTTGTCTTTCTTCTTTGTAGTGTAATTGTATTTAGTTTGTAGATTATGTATCCTATTTGATGATGATTTGTAGTATAAATTCTATTTATAGTTTTGTGGACAGAATTGGTGTAACTGTATTTCCTTTTTGTAGTTAAATTATAGTTAAATTGTAGATTAGGTAGAACATTACAAGATTAATTGTAGTATAAAATGTAGATATGATGGATACCTGATTGTATATATTGTGTTCCATGTTTGCAGTGTAACTGCAGATAAATTGTAGCTATTTGTTAGATTATTTGAAGTTGACTTTGTAGTTTAAATTGTAGAGTTGTTTTTAGATATCATTGTAGATTTTTTGTTTCTGTTTTGTAGTTATACTGTAGTTTTATGTAGATTTTTTTGTTTGTTTGCAGCACATTGATATTTTAATGTATTACCTGAGAAAAAGAGGCAAATATGGCCCCAACAACAAGACTAGGTTTACCACAACCGATTATTTGTTCAAGACGAGGATTGAACAAATTTATGAAAAGTTCATAAATTCTCCTCCAGAAAAGAAGTATTTGGTTGTTAAACCCCAGGATGTTGTTGCAGAATATATTTTGGGGTATAGACTACAAATGTTGCATGGGATGAAGTTGACTATGTCATCATGCCCGTCAACATTGTAGAAAAATTCCATTGGGTGTTGTCGTTTTCGACATTGCAGACAGGCAACTTTATGTGTATGATTCCATGGTCTCTTCACGCAATCATCAAGTTGTTGAATCCTGTGTTGAAAAGTTTTCTGTTATTATCCCTCTGTATTTGTAAGCGTAAAGACATTAACTTCAAGAATACAAAGGCATACATTGAGAAACCAGTTACCGACCCTCTTAACATTCAGTGGATCGTTCCGGAGATTCCACAGCAAAAAGAAGGATCACTGTAAAAAATCTATTCTCTCTTTCTATACATTTAATTCTTTTTTTGTTTATAATCATTTGGTAAATATTTACATTTTTTATGTTCTGCAGCGATTGTGGTGTATTTTTTGCTGCCTTTGCGGAGTATGTTAGTCTTGGAGATTTGTCAATTCCCACAGAAGACCTTTCTGATATTGACCAACATCGTAGACGCTATGGAGCTCTCCTATGGGACTATGCTACAAAGAAGCAGGAAGATGGGTCAATCAATGAAAGTGAGGTTACATGCAAACTAGCAAGGAGGAAGGGTGCACCTGCATTGAATGAGAAAACAAGAGTCCAAAGAAAGAAGAAGTAGTGTCATGTTTATGTAATTTAGTTGATGCTAGTTGGTAGGAGAAGGAGAATACACAACTTTCTGAACAATTCTTTTGTGTTTTTATTGTAGCAGACTTTCACTACACTTACATTAGCTTTTGTTTTGCTAATTTCTATCCAGTTTAGTAGTTAATTTGTAAATAACTAGTTGGTTTTATCTCCAGTGGTTTAATATTTTACAGTACTTGTTCTTCATTATCTTAAGCGTAGTTATTATGTTCTTAGAATACAAATTATCTACAAAAAACTACAAATTATCTACAATCTGGAAGCAATGAATGTTGAAATTGTATATAATTTGTAGAAAATATCTCCAGTTGTAGTTAATTTTTGTATATAACTGTCAGTTTAAGTTAAATTAATTTTTTTTGTATTTCTATTGTAGATAAATATTAACTGCTATGTATAGAATGTCAAAAACAAATGTAGATGCTTGACACAATGCAGAAAAACATGTTAACAAACACATAAACAAATTGAAATTAACTACATTATGATCTTTAAAAACTTCAACGATTACAAACAAAATTCTGTTAACTTGAACACACTAACAATTATTTTGAAATACTATTCTAACTACATGATATTTATTTCTTTTTGGGCGCATTCTTGCAAGATCTTTTGTTATGCCCTTCACCTCCACAGTTGCCACATGACACCTTGTACTTTTTTGACTTTAGTTCATCATATGTTTTGTATCTTTCCTTTTGAGGTCTTCCTGGCTGCCTTTTCTCTCCCGTAGGTGGATTTACTACTTCATCAGATATATGTTGTGGCACATTTCATTTGCTTTCATCAAGAAGGGGATTTACTGGTATTTCATACGTACGCAGTAGGCTCTCCCTTGTGTAATACGGAGAGCAATAGTTTTTATAAGTTTCATTCATGTGCCTTAAAGCTGCCAAAGCATGCGCACATGGAAGTTCATCAAGTTGGAACTGACCACAACTACATTTCTTGCTTTCAAGACACACAATGTACCGCTTCACACCATCTATCACATTATGAATATAATCTGTTGAAGCCCTCACCTACAATTACATAACAAACAGAAAGAATAAT
The DNA here is from genome assembly GCA_005239495.1 of Nicotiana undulata. Lineage (NCBI taxonomy): Eukaryota > Viridiplantae > Streptophyta > Magnoliopsida > Solanales > Solanaceae > Nicotiana > Nicotiana undulata. The sequence continues at coordinate 9,973 of ML243667.1, forward strand.
ATTTACAATTATAAAAAAAGATTATCTACAAATTATCTACAATCTACAAAATAACTACAATTTGTATACAATTTATCTACAATCTGGAAACACTGTATATTAAAATATTATTTTTTCTGCACAAAATATTAAAATCTTACCCTAAGCTTCTGAGATAATGTTCCGTTGTTCTCCAATTCTTTGTTGAATTTGGACCCAAGGAATGTGAAAGTACCCTTTGCCTTCAATAACTTCTCGTTGGTCCAACGTTCAAGAAGAGTCCTCATATACTCTAATAGGTCAAATATTGGCAGCTCTCTTGCATCTTTTGTTACAACATTCAACGATTCTGCAATGTTTGATGTCATAGTCCAAGTTCTATTCACCGTTGCATGTACTCTTGACCATCTATGATAACCAATATCACATAGGTATGATTTAACACACGGGTCTATCTCTTCAATCTTCGACATCCTTTCATTAAATTCATTCAGAGTGTATGACCGTGCTGTAGCAAAGTACAATTTATTTAATTGTAGATGACCCTTCTTGAACTTTGCCCTTATATTTGTCCAAATATGCCACATGCAAGAGTAGTGTGGCATGCCCGGATAGACAATTCTTGTTGCCTTCAAGATACTCTCATTCCTATCTGAAACAACACACATTGAAGATCTTTCACCATATGCTTGCTTGAATTGCTCAAAAAATCACTTCCACGATGCGTCGTTTTCCGAATCAACCACAGCATATGCCAAAGGCAGTATTGTACCTACATTATTAGTAAAAAAAAATTAGCTGACAACTTTGAAAATTCATATAAAAATACAAATACGTATAAATTATAATATATCTACAAAGTATCTACAATGTAACCACATTTTATAAACTGCCTACAAAATAACTACAAAATATCTACATTTTTACCTGTTGCATCCATTGTGCTTGCTGTCAGCATAATCCCCCTGTAGGCTGACTTTAAGAATGTCCCATCAACCACTACTACTGGCTTACAATGTTACCAACCACTTATCGATGTACAAAGAGCAACAAATGCATATAAGAAGCATTCATCTGCTGTTTTCTTCAATTTAACAACTGAACCAAGATACGTCTTCTCAAGAATATAAAAATATTTTGGTAATTTGCTGTAGGAGTCAGCCAGATGACCTCTCAAAAAATGTAAAGCCTTTTCCTTTGCTCTCTATGCTTGCATGTAGCTTAGGTTCACTCCGTGTTCGGACAACATGTCAGTTTGTATGTTCTTTGGTGTGTAAACTGTCTTAGGATCACAATACTTGGAAATGACCATGCTACCAACTACAATTGCAGTACGTTTGCGCTATATGAATGTATCGTCCATTAAGGTGCATGTGTGTTGTCGGTTGAATTTGAAACATAACAAACCTGCACTTGTGTTCTCATTGGTGATAGTCAATTCCATATTGAACTCTCGTACACTTATACATGACAAATATGATGCTAAGTTTTTATTCTCCTTTTTTTGCCTCCATATACACACGAACCCCCATATCGTTCCTAATCTCCATTGGAGGACAATTCTCGTTCACAATGTATTTGATTTCTATAATTTTTTTCGAAGTATCAATCGTTAATTGCTCTGCAATTGTAGAAATCAACATACTGTAACTTGCATCATCATCGAGCACAATGCCATCAACTTGAAAATCTCTAAATCTGCCATAGTTATCCCAATTCCCATTCAATTATAGCATGATTGAGATTTTGGACATTATTGAGTGTTGTTGCTGAAGTATTGTTCAATATTTTGTCGCGCTTTTGATTTGTGGATTGAGAAAAAAAGAAGAAGAACAGAGTATCGGCAGAATTGATTCCTACAATTTGACTTGAATTTGTTGAATATTTTGTCGCATTTTTGATTTGTGGATTGAGGAAAAAAGACGACGAACTGAATTTTTGCAGAACTGATTTCTACAATTTGATTTGAACTTGTCGTAGATTTTGTCTTTTTTATGATTTGTCGCTTAAGAAAAAATAACGAAGAATAGATTTTTTGCAGAAAAGAGTCTCTGTAATTTGATTTTAAATTGAAGATAAAGGATTTCCGTTTCAAATTTGAACTGAAGGTCGCTAAATCAATTAGAATATTATGTTCCTGATTTGTAGCGCGCCTAACTATGAAGGAATCAGTTCCTAATAAGTAGTATTTAATGAATGATATACTAATTGTAGAAAAAGTGTGAATATGACGGATAAATTAAAAACTATGCACATATTTGATAATAAAATTTAAAATATAATATAGGAAGGAAAAAATCTCAACAAAAAAAGAAGAAATTCCTCGGTCCCAATTAGAGTACTACTTTGTTGAGCATAAGGTGCATGACTTGTCTTACATTAAGATGGGGGGCCCAGTTTTAGTTGGAGTAGCAACTAATGAGCCCATCAATAGGGCCCACCGATGCAAATGTGCTTATCATTAGCTGTTATATGGAAGTTAGAATGTTATACTTTAGTTGGACCACGTGGCCCACTTCTCCAATCTTGATCCCCTTAGTAGTCCATCAACTGTCGTATATCTTCCTTTATTTTTCTTTTTTCCCCGACATTCTTCTTTCAATAAGTTCGTTTTGTTTCGTCGTTTTAGGTTTTTTTACGCGCTTGATTTTTTTTTTTAATTATTATTTTAAAAAATGTCATAATTTATTGTTTATTTCATAAGGAGTACTTTTTTATTATTATTAGCATATTATAAAAATTAAGCTCAATATTTAATAAGTTAACTGACTCATTGATCACACGAAATACTTTTTTTGTCCATCTCCATTCCCCCATCCATCTTCTTCACTCCATTTTTGAAAATCTAGGAGAATATGTGAATACCACCTAAATTTTAGATGTATTGATTTATACGTCTTTTATACTTTGTATATTAAGTATCAATTTAATTCAAAATGTATTTTTATGTATATAATTTTTGTATATTTATTTGTGAAGTGCCATCTTATTTTAAGATGTATTTTTCATGTATCAAATATATTTTATATATCAAGTACCATTTTTAATTCAGGATATATTTTTTATATATATATATTTTTTTAATATTTATATGCCATCTTAATTAAATTTAAGATATACTTTTTATGTATATTTCACATGTTTAAATGTTGTCTTAATTGAAGATATTTTTTATGTATATTTTTTATATATACGTTTTGTATATATTAACATATATTGTTATTGAAGTAAGATCTTTATGTTAAGAAAATAAGAAAGAAGAAAAAAGAAAAACTTAAGAAAGATAATTAAAAAGAAAACGAATGGAACAAATTTAGAAAATATATTGATTTAAGCAGCAAACAAAATTTAAAAGATGAAAAGGAAAGAAAGAAGGAAAGCTGTTAAATAAAGAGAAAAAGCGCATGATTTTTGTACAAAGAATTATTGACTTTCCATTCAAATTGCTTATGTTTAAGGATTAATAATTAATATTCCTATTTTAATGGAACTGTGCTACAAATATAAATATTTTTCTGCCACAACTGTAATATTGAGTTTCATGTTAAGAATTTGTTATATTTCCTTTAAACTGTGACAGTTATGTAAAGGTCCCTTTGTTTTATCTTTCTCCTAGTTATTGTAACAAGAAGACTCTGTGGCAGAAAAAACCGAGTGATTTTTAATTATGTGAGACCTCTTTTATGTCACATATTTGTGGAACCATATTATACATATTTGGCTCCATAAAATTCTGGAATTATAAAGTTATGAAACAAAAAAGAAATTTGACACAATCATCGTTAGTTGCGTGAGGTACAAAATAAGTTTTTCTTCTCTTCGCCATTGATTCAGAGGAACATTAGACTTATGATTTAGAAGAAGAAAAGATGTGTATAATTGTGTGGAAAAAAGATAATTCAATGGTCCAACAATTTGACAAATTTCGTCTATTAGTAATTTCTTTCAAAAACAACATATTATTGTGTGTACAAATCGTGCACGTCGAAGCACAATCTAGAACTAGCGATATTGATATTATTTGGGGAGTAAAAAGAAGTTGTTTTAAACGCGTTTTTTACTAATATATACTATTTGAATGCTTTATATTGTTTAACTTATATATATAGAAATTTAAGATTTGTGTTTGGTACGAAGGAAAATATTTTTCGGGAAACGTTTTACAATTTTTTCATGTTTGGTTGGTATAAATATTTTGGAAAATATTTTCCTTATCAACTCATTTTCTTCCAATTGGAGAAACATGTTTTCCTTATCAAGAGAATGGAAAACATTTTTCAAACCCCTTAACAAGCTTCCCCATCCTATTCCAGTAACTCACCCCACACCCCCAAATTCACCCACCTAACCTCACCCCATGCTTTATCTCCAAAAAGTTTTTTTTTTCCGTCACCACCCACCCTACTACATCACCCCCACCCCCCAACTGCCCCTACCCACCGCACAATTATTTTATATTTTTTTAATTTTCAAATTTTTCTTTTTTCTTTTTTTGCACCCCCACCCCCACTCCACTGCCCCCCTCCCCCGGGAAAAAAAAATATATTTTTTACTTTTTTTCTTCTAATTTTAAATTTTTGTTTTTCGTTTTTCTGCACAAACCCCTCCCCCTCCCTCCCACCCCGCCCCTGCCCCACCCCGNATATATATATTTTATATTTTCAGTTAGCATTTTTCATCTTTCGGTTTACAGGTTCGAAATTTTACAAGTTCCAAAGTTTTGAGTTCAGAGGTTTATGTGTTTCGAAGTTTATGAGTTTAATAAAGTTTACGGGTTCGAAATTTCGCAGTTTCGAAACTTCAGTGGTTTGGAAGTTTATGAATTTTGTGGGTTCGTAAGATTGTTGGTTCGAAAGTTTATGTCTTCATGTTTATTGTATCTAAATTATTTATGAATACTCTTGAGAAAATATTTTTCTTAATTTGCATACCAAAGATCGGAAAATGATTAAGATTATTACTTATTTTTCAATTTTTTTTTCTAGAAATCCGTTATACCAAACACACCCTTAATGTCTGAATCTGCACTGAAAATTAATGGCCAAATACATCGGCAGCCCCTTAAACTTGTCATCACTTTTCACTTTGACACTCCATCTTAAGTCCGTTCCATTTGAACACTCCAACCACCTCGAATGTGTCATTTAGACACAAAATTCATAAGCAACCTAGCATAAACAATGCGTTTAATTCACTCGCCATAGTAACAAATAAAAAAGAGACACGTGGACTTAACTTGAATTAATTAATTAAAAAAAACTTTTGAAAAAAGATATTAAAGAAAAACAAAAACAACTAAAAGGAAAAAGTTAAAGAAAAAAAGTTAAACCCTATCGCCTCCATCATCTTCCCCCGCGCCCCCATCCCCAAATCAATCCTCTTCTTTGAAAGCTTAAACACCAGACAAAGGTTTAGTTGATTCTCAATTCTATCACCCATAAGAAATTGACCAAGATTCTCAGCACTATCAACACCTTCTCAGCACTAGATCGACGGCCGATGAGAGATAAATTCGGACGACGACCTATATTAATGCCGACATTCTTATTATTACTTACCTAAGTTGAACATAGCCATTCCAAGATCTCTAGTATGAGAGAATAGAGATTGAGACACAATCTTCTCCCACTGCCCAACGTTCAGTAGATTTTATTCTCGAGTTGGGTCTTCTTCTGATATTCGATTTTCTCGCAAGAAAAATCACATGTTTTACCTACTTTATGTTTTGTGCTTCATTTGTGATTTTGAGCTGAATTTCATTTGTTCTGGTCGATTTAGGTGTGTTGCTATGTTTTCCTCCCATTTTCTCCTTTTCTCAGTTTAGTATTATCCCCGTTTCGAGGATGATCAGAAACCAACATCCTAATTTCTTTAGCACCATCGGACCGACCAGATAAATTTTGAGATAAATTTTCTTTTTTTAAAAGTTTGTTCTTTTTTGATAGATTTTGTTGAATGATTCAGTATTGAAACTTGTGGATGTTTGGTATTTTTGTGAATTTTTTGGTTGCCGGTAGTGAAAAATTCCGGCAAACTCCATTTTTGTGAGGAAGGTGATGACCTGGACATGAGGTCCAAAAGAATAGGAGGAAAAAGAAAAGAAAAAAAGTTATAAAAAGAAAAAGTTAGTTGTCACACTCTGAAAAGTGGTGTAATACACATTCTATGTCATATCATCATTTTGTGTCTAAATGACACATTCGAGGTGTGGTTGGAGTGTTCAAATGGAACAGACTTAAGATAAAGTGTCAAAGTGAAAAATGATGACAAATTTAAGATGCTGCCGATGTATTTGGCCAAAATTAATTAATTAACACTCATGCTTTCCGAATTATGTCACGTACCATTGAACGAATGGAGTACTTAATTACAGTAAAATGGTCCATAGTCGAACAACATTAAATGAAGTAACACGCGCATGTATCAATCATCACTTGACAAAGTAAGTGTTAAAGAAGATTAAGAGCTTTAAACATAGGAAATAGTAGATCATTCGAAAAGGATAAACTCTTAGTATCTTTTGAGCACGATATTTGCCTAAAGATTCGTTCTTTTTATGTCTACTAAATGCTATGAAGAAGAAAAGAGAGGAGAGGTTGCATATTAGGGTGGCAAGAATGATGTTGATCACACCATAGCTACCAAATAGCCTATGGACCACATTTATATGACATAACTAACCCTTTTCTTTTAGTCCTCAAATTTGGACTCTTTCTACCAAAAGTTTTGGCTTTTCTTTGTATTGCCAGTTTGCTTAAATATCTCATTGGATGCAAAATTCTTGCCTAGTAGAGTAGCTGCCGCTTTGCATGTGTCTGTGTCTGATTCTTGGTCCTTTGGTGAGTGTAACTTAGTACTACGTGTCACACTCACCAATAATCCGCATGATTAAAAAGCCAAATCTAAAGATTTAAGTAGCTATCATTAGTGGAATCAAATTTTCTCCTTGGATAGATAGAGTACCCACTTGACTGCATAACATGAAAGTTGACAAGAAAATAACTGCTGTGAAAGAACTACAGACTGATGGATAGATATGGAGAGAGAGAGAGATAACATAAAGCAGACAAATTTTTCAATTGGGACAATATTGTAAGTTTGTGAAAAGAACAGAAATAGGTGATTAAGAGGAGTTCAAGAATTTACCTTTGTCCGCGTGGGAGAGAGAGAGAGAGAGAGGGGGGGGGGGGGGGGGGGGTGTGGTAAAGATGAGTCTAAAGTAAGAGACATGGGGAGGTGGACAATATCAAACAGTTTGAAAATTTTGTTGAAAAAAGAGGATCTTTGAGTAAGACAAGCACCAACAATTTTGAAAAATTTGAAACAAGAGTGAGAAAAAGATGGAGAGAGAGGAAAAGGTAGAAAAAGAGAGAAGGAATAAGAAAAAGCAAGAAGAAGAATTGTTGGTAGTAAAGTTGAAACGAGGTGTTTTAGTGGGGAAAAGAGGGGGTAATTGTACTACTCCTTCACCTACATGGAAAATTGGGTTGGCTCAAACTGATGGTTCTCTACTTCAAGATTTGCCTTTTTCTTCTAATTCTGCTTCACTCTCTGTCAGAAAGCTTGGTGCCAATCTCTGGGAATTTCAACCCCAAGTCAATAAGATGAGCAAGATTGGCCCTCTTCCTCAAAATCACAACAACAAACGTTCTAAGCTTCCCAGCCAAGCAGCTGACCCACCTGATAGCCCACCACAGCAGGTCAAGTACTAGAAACTTTTTCTATTTTGTTACTCCAAAGTGCTATTTTAATTATTAATACAGAGGCGGATTTAAAACAAGTTCTGTGGTTCAGCTAAACCTATTGCTTTCAGTTCGAACTCTGTTCAATTATATGTCTTTTGGTGCTTCAAGTTTATATCGTGGTACACTGGTTAGAAAGGCTATTTGGTAGAGGTGGATTCCTAAGACAGTTCACAAACAGAACATATATGTTAGAATAAAGGGCAGCCCGGTGGACTAAGCTCCTGTGCAGGGTCCGTCCGGGGAAGGGCTAGAGCACAAAGGTCAATTGTAATTATCCTGCATTTCTGCAAGAGCATGTTTCCACGACTCGAACCCGTGACCTCTTGGTCACATGGCAACAACTTTACCGGTTACGCCAAGGCTCCCCTTCAATATATATGTTAGAATACCCAGTATAATTGCTTGTTGCCACATAGAATTGCTTATTGAGAGTCTTGTTTCTCCAAGTCAATCGTGTTGGTTGTTGTGCTAATCTTGATTATGATGGTTCTTTTACTTTTGTGGCAGCCAACAAGCACCAGTAGTCTAGGACGCGACATTGCAGCATCACTTAGACAGCATCATCATCATTTACTTGCGAAGAATGGGGGCGCTCAATCGCTTGAATCTCCTGCAAGTTACTGTAGCTCGATGGAGGTAACTTATTGGCAGTAGAAGTTATAACTTGACAGCCTAGCTCAGGAGTTATCCGTACTACACAATACAGATCAGTTTGGAAAATCACTGCAAAGAACAATCAGTGTTATGCATGCTTGTTTCATGGTCCAATTGTTCTTTTTTAGTAAACCCCCCCCCTCACTTTCCAAAAGTTTATGTCAAAATTTGTGTCTATCTTCCTCGATTTACAAATATTTAAGCAAATTGAACCATGATGCTTTCAGTAACACGCAATGTTTTCCATATTATTCGGGGATCATGAAATATTTGGCTTTTGATTTTAGAAGGGGCTAATATCAGTATTCATTCAGAAGATAGATATGCTTCTTCAACTGATTTCTAATGAATTTTCTGGTGATTAAAGTCAGGATAGCGGATGTGTATTTGTGAAATTCACATAGTGTTTTCTGAATGTTGCCTGATTGAGTCTATTATAAACCTGCCTTTACAACATGAGAAATTTCCTGTCTACAAATGAGAAGGTCACTGCAAGCACGTGTTACTTGTTTAACTGCATACTGGAATCCGTCTTGCACGCGCTATATTCAATTATTTCAGCAAATTTCACATGACCAAATTCATTGGTGTATTAATGTTAAAATTCCTTCTGTTCCCTGGCAGATGGCTCCTTATAAACCCGTTGAGACTCCGACCAGCTCAAAGGACCTTAAAGGTAGAAGTGGAAAGTCAAGCTACAGCCTTAAAACATCAACGGAGTTACTTAAGATACTTAATAGGATTTGGAGTCTTGAAGAAAAACATGTGTCAAACATGTCGTTGGTGAAAGCATTGAGAAAAGAACTCGATCACTCTCAAAGGCGTGTTAAGGAACTACAAGAAGAAAAGAAAAGAGACAAAGAAGAAATAGATGATTTGATGATGCTAGTTGCTGAGTACAGAATTGGAAGAAAGAACAACAAGCATAACAGAACCGAAGATGCAGTCAAAACACTGACTGTTGAGTTACAAGATGAAAGGAAGTTGAGGAAACACTCAGAAAATCTTCACCGTAAGCTTGCTCGAGAGCTTGCTGAAGTGAAATCTTCATTCTCTAATGCTTTAAAAGAACTTGAAAGAGAACGGGAGGCGCGGATTATGCTAGAAGAATTATGTGATGAGTTTGCCAATGGAACTAAGGAGTATGAACAAGAAGTGCGGTTCTTGAAAAGCAAACTGAAAAAGGATCACACATTGACCGAAGAGAAGGATGGATTGATCATCCATATTTGTGAAGCTTGGTTAGATGAGAGGATGCAAATGCAGCAAGCCCAAAGTCGTCATGGTCTTGCAGAAAAGAAAACAACTGTGGACAAGTTGAGGTCCGAAATACAAACCTTTCTTAAAGTTAGACATTCTAGTGATTACAAGAATAATGTCTCAAACCTAAAAGGAGCAAAGGAAAGCTGCTTACGCAGGCATTCTTTGGAATCCTTTCACTTGAAAAATATTGCAAGTGCACCTAGAATAGAGAATGAAGATGGCGATTCATCTGCTAACACTATACGTGCTTCAGAATCAAATAGAGGTTTAAGTGGAAAACACAGCAGCTGCATCAACCAACATGAGAAAGAGATAACTGAATCCAATCCACCACAGAAAAAGATTGGAACTCCAGTTTCAAAGGACCCTGATGCGACTAGCTCAAGAATCCAACCTGAAGAGAAAATCTTTGAGTCAACGGTGGTTAAAGAGACTCCTGTTGAAGGTAATGATTCATGTGTGCTTGGGAAAAGTGTCATGAAACAAAGAAAATCCCAGAAAGGAAAGAATAACCGAATGAAAACTGGAAGTTCGTTGCTGAACAACTTGCTGAGGGATCATTCATTGCCTTCAGAAGCTAAGACACTTGAAAATGATGATAAGCATATGGAACATTCTTTTGATCCAACGACGTTTACCGGCCCTACAAGTCCAGTGCAGAAGTGGACATCAAAATTAACAGCCCCGGATCTTGAGGTGGTTGAATCTTCTTCAAAATTACCGCTAGGTGTAAAAGAGAATACACTGAAGGCAAAGCTGCTAGAAGCCAGGCTGGAAAGACAGCAGTTGCGGCCAAGAGCTACAAAAGGTTTGTCTGAGGTTTCTTGAACAGTAAAAGGGCCAGGTATGAACCATAAGATGGAATATGTCAAAAAGTGTTAATATCTTGTGAGGTGTTAGTTGCTGATGCTGGTTTCGTAAGTCGAAAATTTTGGTTCAGATGGTGTTTCAATTTCTTTGTAGTAGGCGAATATCAATCTGTAAATGAGAAATGTATGCTGTTGTAAACATGGTTTAGTTATCAACTTTTTTTGTAGTTTCTGAACTATATCTGTAAATGAGAGATGTGTACTGGTTATTAACATAGTTTCTCATTTCACTTGGAAATTTAGGCATCTAATTGTGTTGTGAGCTTGATAGATCACTTGCCAGATTTTTGAGGAATATTAAGTCAGAGATAAACAACTAAAAATTTCTCAGGCTCAGTATAATTTTAGTCAAACTTAAGCCTTAAACAATGTAAATGCAAGAAAGTTACAACTAAATCCTTATAAATAGTTTTTTAGCCATGCCAAAGGTTAAACTTAATTCTTTGCTGCTATTAAACCACATTCGTCCAATGGAGGACATAATCCCGAGCGTAAATCAAATATATTGAAGACGACGACAGAACAACTAAGCCCCAATCTCAAGCATCAGGGTGTTATAAGTCTACAACAGAACAAGGTATGGGAAAATAGTTCATATCTTATTTCATGAAGCTATTTGTATATACACATGTACAGGGGAATTCTTATGATCGTGGATTTTGACCACTTATTAATACCTTTTTACTTTTATTTTAATCCGAAATTGATTTATGTTTCCAAAACTAATGAAAATGTGCAAACTGCAAGAATGTTAAAAATTTGGGCTCTTATGAAGAAATCAGACTAAAAATGAGTGTTCCGACTCATAAGGCAAGAAGGGACGCAACCCACAAGAAATGCGGTCCGCAGAAGCAAGTGTGGACTGCAGAACTAGTGAAGAAGCTCAGCAGACTTCAAGCATAAGTTGTTGGGTCTTTAAGCATTAATAGCTTAAAATAGGGTGAATGAGAAATGGAGGGAAAAATAAAATATTTGAGTAATACTCCTTGATTGTCCCACATGGAAAGAGGAAAAGGTTTTTGATGGGTATATAAGCAATTGCTCTTCTTCTAGTTCATAAAGAGTTGAGAAGAAGGCAAGCCTCGCGTCGTCGCTCGCTCGGCTTCGGATTAGGATTTGGTCAAATGATCGATTGATTGGTTAATTTTTTGGATCAAATTTATCTGTTAATAGTAAATATTAACAGAAATGTTTAAATCCATTTCAGTTATCCAATATTCAGTTTTCTGTTTTTGTAACAGAAAATTAACTACCTTTCAATTTTCCCTCTTTATTGTTGAGTAAATAGCCAATTATGTCATGATATTTATTCTATGGCCGTTTTGCAAAAACAGTAATTCTGAAGAGTTGCACCTCTTCAGATTTCAGCCCAACTTTGGCTATAAATACAAGTTCATTCTCTCAGATTTTACATACTAATTTCTGAGTTCTCATCCTTTCTTCTGCATATTTTAACTTCAAAGAAAGCAAACAGTAAGTGTGATTTGCAACCGAACTTAGTGTTCGCTGAAACACTAGGGTTTGAAGTACCACTATACCAGTGTGTAATTCATTCTATCCTGGGAGGAAATAATCCATAACCTTGGGTACTAGGAGGGGATTAAATTCCTTAAGGAAACACTGTGAATTCAGTGGGCTCGAATTGGTTTTGTTATTTCATTTATATTTCTGTTTATTTTATTTATTTTCTCCAGAATTATTTTACAAATACAAATTACTAACAGTGCAGATCGCATATGAATTGTGCGGCCGCAAATCATGGTCCGCACTGACAAGTGTTCAAAAAGTTCAGAGAGTGTGCAAATGACCAAGACTGAAGCCTTAGCTGAAGCAATGTGCGGACGGGCACATCGAATGTGCGGCCGCAGAACCTCCCCAGAGGCATTTTTGTCCGTGCATTTTAGGGCACTATAAATAGACAAGAATCACATTTTTAGGTCAAGTTTTGAAGTTCAAGCAGCCGCAGTCGTTATTTTTCCATTTTAGGAAATTTGTGGTAATTTTGGGATAAAAACATCACAATTTATCATTTTAATCTTGTATTATGAGTTTAATTAGTATTTCTTCTTTGTTTTCTTCATTTTCTACTATGAGTAGCTAGACTTTTACTAAGGTTGTGACCCGACCCTATTGTGTAAACCTTATGGGTATTTACTTTAATGATTGTTTATGATTGGGTGTTGAGCCTTATTTATGCTTTAACGTTAGAATTAATGGTTGCAAACATTGATTCATGCCTTTTTGACTTGGTCTCTACTTGAAAAAGAGAGACCTAGTCTAAGAAAACTTGACTAAGAAGAAATTAGGCTAATTAAGGTTTTGATTAACCTAATTAAAGGGTTTGAACTAGAAATAGAGAAAATCCGACTTGAGCTCATATCAACTATTTAGCTTGATGCCTATTTGGGCTTGCGAAAGCCAAATTAGACAAAAACACTTTATGACAGAGAGATATTTAGTGGGTAACTTAGAGTTGAGAGTTATAATACACTCTGATCAATAAAATAAGTATTAACATAGTTAACCCATTAGGCGAACACCTAGTTGAAAGGTAACATCCCTAGGCTTTTTAACCATTTGGTAGATATAACAAAAACAATCATTCGTTGTCTAGTTTCTTCTTATTAGTTTATAATTGTTAGTGTTAATTTAGAATTAGAAAACAAAAATCCTTTGTTTGGAAGCACAATTTAGTTATTTCATTTGCTCTCATCGAGTGTATACCCTAAATTCAACTCCCTATGGAAATCGGCCCCGACTCTTGTTGTGTACTATTCTTCCAACGACCGTTTTCACTCACTATTGAGTGCGAATTGGACGTGGATCAATTACGGCGCTGTTGCCGTGGAGTTAAAACGGTGTTAGCTATATATTTGAGTGTATTTTTGGAATATCTTCTTTCCCTTCCATGTAACTAATTTGTTTAAGCAATTATAGGTACAAACATGGCGAACAATGATCTCGAAAATTTGCCTTTTGGGGAATTGGACGACGAGGATGAACAAGTAGAGGAGGTACCTCTTGAGCCTCAAGCTAATCGGAGAGGCCGGGTACCTCATGACAAATGTGCTCGTTCCAACCCCACCTCCACGACGAGCGGCTCCACACAGGGTTTTACCTAACGAAGGTTATGCGAGTGTAATAGTCCCTCCCCGTATTAGGGCGGGCAGCTTCCAAATTACCAATGTGATGCTCACTTTGCTGGAGCAACATGGTTTCTTTACAGGTGCTCCAACTCAAAATGTTTATAAACATTTGAAAACCTTTGTGGATACATGTTGGGGGAGCAAGCAAACTAATGTTTTTGAGGATGCATTGAGGCTAAGGCTTTTTCCATTCTCTCTACAGGGAAAAGTTTTAGATTGGTTGGAATGTTTGTTGAACCATACAATTCACACTTGGGATTAGTTGGCGGAAAAGTTCATTGCTAAGTTTTTATCTCCCGAGTACATGGCTACATTTTGAGATGAGATCTTGGCATTCAAGCAATAAACTGTAGTAGATCTTCTATCAATTTTGCATCCAGCCCAGTAAGCATATGCGAAACACTCGACACGAGTATGATTGTGATTGCTATAGAATATTCCAAGTCGAGGAGCTCCTTTCAAGTAACATAGAATATGTTCCAAAGCTTTCCAATGTTGACCGTAGGTGCATACATGAATTAGCTAACAACAGTGCAATATCTAGACGAGTCATAGTGATATAGTTCAACTTCCCAACTAATCTACTATATCTCTCTGGATCATCTAAAGAATCGCCATCATCTTTCATAAGATGTACATTAGAAACCATTGGATTATTGCAGGATTTGGCTGCTAACTTTTCGGTTTCTGCAAGCAGATCAAGAATATACATTCTTTGAGACAGAAGACTACCCTTGCTTCTACTCCCAAAAGGTATTCGTGCTAGCCCAAATCCTTTGTATGAAACTTAGTATGTAAGAAAGGCTTGAGGGAAGAGATCCCCGCATAGTTACTTCCTATGATAGCAATGTCATCAACATATACAACTAGGAGAATAGTGCCAACTGTTGATTGCCGATAAAAGACTGAGTAATCACACTTGCTCATTTTCAGCCCAAACTCCTGAACTGCCTCACTGTACTTGCCAAACCAAGCTCGAGGACTCTGCTTCAAGCCATATAAGGACGTCTTCAAATGACAGACTTTCCCATACTCCCCCTGAGCAATAAAACCAGGTGGTTTCTCCATATACACTTCTTCTTAAAAATCACCATGAAAGAATGCATTCTTGATATCCAACCGATGTAAAGGTCAATTCTCATAAGCAGTTAGAGAAATAAATAAGCGGACCGAATTGAGTTTGAGCGTACCCTTTAGCCTTAAGTCTCGCCACGGAACCATCCGGATTCACTTTAGCTATTAAGAACCACTTACATCCCACTAGTTTCTCTCCCTTGGGTATATCCACCAAATTCCACGTATGGTTATCCTACAAGGCATGTATTTCCTCAAGCATTGCATTAGACCAACCCGGATGATTCAAAGCCTCCTTCACTATTTCGGGTATCGATATGGAGCTCAGAGAGGCAATTATAGATCTAGACGTGGAGGATAAGCAGTCATATGAAACAAAATTAGCAATGGAATATGTGGATTTGCAAGTACGTATACCTTGCGAAGAGCAATAGGAAGGTCTAGGTTTTCTGAAGGATCAAGCGGGGGAGGATCTGATGACAAAGGAACTGCTGCGGGACATGTCTCATTTGTCTCTCGCCTCCGCGAGTAGATTTGACCATTTGGCGGTCTTGCTAACAAAATTTGAGTAGGTGTTGAAAGCACAATAGCAGATTGATGCTCAATAGAAGAATTAGGCGATTGAGGAACATCATCTGATTGTTCTGTCAAAGGACGGGTAACCTAAAATACTAGCCACTCATCTTATAGAAATGGGAGATGCATAGAAGAATGATGTAGTCTCTAAAAATACCATGTCAGTTGACACCAAATATTTGCCAAGTTTAGTAGAATAACACTGAAACCCCTTATAAAGGCGAGAATTGCCTAGGAACGCATGTTTCAATGCCTTGGGATCCAACTTGATAACAGAGGGTCGAACATCTCGAACATAACACGTGCATCCAAACACCTTAGGTTCCACCGAGAATAATGACTTGCTTGGAAAAAGGACACTATAAGGCACATTACCACTAGACACTGTAGATGGCATGCGATTAATCAGAACTGCATCAACCCAAAATTGTTTAGGAACCTTCATTTGGAACAAAAGCACCTGAGTTGTCTCAAGTTAATGCTTATTATTCTTCTCGGCAACTCCATTTTGAGAGGATGTATCAACACATGAAGATTAATGTAGTATACCATATTGTCTCATGTATGACCGGAATAACTCTTAAATGTATTCTTTAACATTAGCACTCCTTAAAATATGTACCGAAGCATTAAATTGAGTTTTGACTTCACCATAGAAGGCAGAAAAATAATTAAACACTTTAAAGCGGCTATTCATAAAGTAAATCCAAGTCATGCGAGAAAAATCCTCTACAAAAGTGATAAAATACCCAATTTGCAACTGGACATGGTTCCCAAACATTAGAATGAACTAACTCAAAAGTTGTCCAGAGTTTCTCACCATGGCTCTAATAGCATGTAACTAAACAAGGTATGGGAAAACATTTCATATCTTATTCCATGAAGCAATCTGTATATGTACATGTACATGTACATGGAATTCTAACTATGGAAAGAATTAAAAAAAAAAATTCTATAGATCTGCTATCAAATCCCTAAAATCTTGCTATCATGTATATTACAAGGAATATCACTACATTCATTCTTTAACAATGTCAAACATCGGTCTGACCAAGGGTATCCTACAAACATCGGGCTGACCACGACTGACTAAGGGCAGAGTTATCATTATTCAAGGGGAGTTAGTTGATATCTCTTCCTCGAAAAATTGGATTGTATATATAGGTAAATTTTTATTATGTATATATATACATTATTGTTCAATTCTTTTGACTTCTTCATCTTCTTTATATTTTAAATCTCCCTGCGAAAAATCCTGGCTCCCTCATCGAAGCTAGATGGTCCTTAGAGTGAGTTTTTCCATTCATTTATGTTTTTTTTTTCAAAAACTGGAAAAATTTCCAAACTGTTTTTTCAATCAAACACCATTAGAAGGAGAAAAACTAAAACTATCCTAGAAACGGTGTTTCGTCTTAAATATTTTCCAAAAAAATGAAAATTATATATAAGTGCCTAGTTGGGGTTGAAACCATGACAATTCAAATGTCGACCGCAGCCAGTATCCTACGATGTACGAACATCCCTTGTTGATTAGTTATCTTATTACCAATCCTGTTTTTTCTATTGATAAAGTTCAATAGAAAAGGCACAACAGTTATCATACTTTTTTTTTCCTAATTAACGGTCCAAAGCTAATTTTCAAGTTTCAACCAAAAGGATAAAGGGGACAAGGTTCAGCGTATTTGACCATTCAATCCTATTGTGGCTGTTTTATTAGAAATGTTCTTCTCTTTTTATTTAATTTTGCACATTTTCGAAAACTTAATCATAAGTCATTGCTAGTAAAATAGTGAATCTCTTTCAGGTTTTATTTTATATTCCGATGAATTGTCTCATTTGATCTTTGGCATTTCTTTTCTTTTGTTTAAATGTTGTTGGGATGGTGGGAGTCGTGGAGTTTTGAACATAATCTTTTTATGATAAAAGATAGTAATAACTCTTTAAATGAATTAACAACTCAATTACCAAATAACTATGTTTATTATAAATGTTCTAAATAGAATTCTATTTAGAGTGATTTTAGAGAGTTTTACTTCGTGGCTAAGTCATTTTTTTCCTATAAATAGAGGGATCTTACCCCATTATAAATCATCCCAAAATTTAATAAGAATTTCCTCTCTTTTTTTTCTGCAATATTGTTCTTCTTCTTTTATTGTTTCATAACACGTTATCAGCACGAGACTCTACCGTCTCAAGAAGCTCTTTGAGAATATTAAGGTATAACTTTTCTCCTCTTTTTAATTATGACTGACATTATGAAAAGAAAGTTCGTTGCCCTTGAAAATTCGGGTAAGAACTATATGACATGGGTGTAGAATGCTGAAATCCATTTAGATGCAATGGGTCTTGGAGACGCCATTAAAGATAAAAATAAAGCATCTACCCAAGACTGTGTTAAGGCCTTGATTTTCTTGCGCCATCACCTTGATGAAGAGTTAAAAATAGAATATCTCACAGTCAAAGATCCACTTATTTTGTGGAATGACTTAAAGAAAAGATATGACAACTTAAAGTTGGTCACTCTTCCACAAGCACGATATGATTGGGCTCATTTGAGGCTCCAAGACTTTAAGCCTGTTTCTGAATATAATTATGCGATGTTCAGAATTACTTCTAAATTGAAACTCTGTGGAGATACTATCACTGACTATGATATGCTTGAGAAAACGTTCACAATGTTCACGCCTCCAATATGGTCTTGCAACAGCAATACCGAGAGAAAGGTTTCAAGAACTACTCTGAGTTGATTTCTCTTCTCCTTGTGGATGAACGAAATAACGACTTGCTCATGAGAAATCACGAAAATCGACCCACTGGGTCTACACCATTGCCTGAAGTGGATGAGGTGTATTCCCATTATGCTAAGCGTGGAAAAGGTCGTGGCCCTATTAATGGTCGTGGTCGTGGACAAGAAAGAAATTTTCCTGGTGTTAATCACCCCCCAAAGAAAAATAACCACCAAAAGTGGAAAGGGAAAGATGAGAAGCCAAATGCAAATAGTTCAGAAACCGAATGTTATCGTTGCGGTGGAAAAGGGCATTGGGCAAATATTTGTCGTGTACCAAGACATTTGGTTGAGCTTTATCAAGCATCTTTAAAGAATAAACGCCATGAAGCTAATCTTGTCTATGACATCACCCACCTGGACGTGACAAACTTCTTTGAGCACCCTGATAAAAAATAGATCACTTGATCGGTGATAGATCCGTGGTTAAAATGATTGAGTAGTTTAATTATTATTTTTTGTTTGCCTATTCGTAGTAGCTAGTGAATAAATATCATGTAATCATAGTTCTTTACATGAGTAGTAGTCATTAGTATCAATTAGTATTATTTGTTTTATGAAATAGTATTAGTTCGTTTGATTAAATATAATTCTAATATTTGTTTTAAACAATATTTTAGCTGGCTTAGTTTAAGAGTTATTCTATATTAAAGTAATAAATCGATGTCTAACTTGCTTTTATATTTCATCCCAATTCAAGTTAATTATGAAAGTGAATGTACTACTTTTCTACTATTAGCCTCGAAAACGAAAGTACTGCTTTTCTACTATTAATTTTGAAATATTAAAGCATAAACAAATATCTGTAGCCGGATATTTAAGTGTTCGTTATCAAAGACTAATACGATGAGTTACTATAAATATACTACTTTAATTTATAGTTTAAACTTGGTGATTGGCTAGCATTTCCATCTAGCACTATAATTATAAAATAGTATTAGACGTTAGAACGTCTTTGAAATAAAATACTTCGTTTTCTTCCCATTTTCTCTGAAAATACTAATATTTATTCGTATATTTCCTTTTATATGTCAAAACGACGGGAAGCAAATATGGATATCTCACAAAGAAAACTTGGATCAATGTTCACTTGTAGAATATTTGTTTAATTAACTCATGTACGACGCATAAAATATTCAAAGAGAAAAAATATTTCTCTCATTTAAGTATGTGTACGGTAGATGTTACTACGATTTCTGGTAGTAGTAACTTAATTGAAGGCTCTGGAAGAGCTACTATAACTCTGCCTAAGGGAACAATACTTATCATAGAGAATGCAATGTTCTGCTCCTAGTCCAAGAGGAACTTGTTGAGTTTTAAAAATATTCGCCGAAATGGATATCATATTGAGACAATATATGAGAATAATTTTGAATATTTCATCATTACCAAGAATGTCTCTGGCCAGAAAAGGGTAATCATCTTTATCTTGTGGCCTGCATTGGACAAGAATTAGTGCAATTGAGGAACATTCTACCGTAAACCAAAAGGTTACTGATTCCAATACTTTTGTACTTTGGCATGATCGATTGGGACATCATGGATCAATTATGATGAGACGAATTATAGAAAACTCAAATGGGCATCCATTAAAGAATTTAAAGATTCTTTTAAATAATGAATTTTCTTGCACTTCTTGTTATCAAGGCAAGTTAATTATTAGACCATCACCAATAAAGGTTGGGATTGAGTCCCCTGCATTTTTGGACCTATTCACCCACCTAGTGGGTCGTATAGATATTATATGGTCTTAATAGATGTATCTTCTAGATGGTCTCATGTGTGCCTATTGTCATCTCGCAACCTCGCGTTTGCAAAATTAATGGCAAAAATAATCCGATTACGGGCACAATTTCCCGATAATCTAATTAAGTCTATTAGACTTGATAATGTTGCTGAGTTTTCATCCCAAGCATTTAATGATTATTGCTTATCAATTGGGATAAAAGTGGAACATCCTGTAGCTCATGTTCACACTCAAAATGGCCTTGCAGAGTCTTTAATTAAACATCTGCAATTGATAGCAAAACCGTTACTCATGAAAACGAGGTTGTCCACTTCTGTTTGGGGTCACGCCATTTTGCATGCAACAATGCTAGTTCGTCTCAGACCAACAAATTATCATAAATATTCCTCGTTGCAATTAATTTTGGGTCATGAACCTAATATATCCCATTTAAGAATTTTCGGATGCGCAGTATATGTGCCTGTAGCACCGCCATATCGCACCAAAATGGGTCCCCCAAAGAAGGTTAGGGATATATATTGGGTTCGATATATGTGTCTCATCTTTATCCACATACCTCTATTTGTGAAAAGAGGTGCAAAAGATTATCCATTTGCAGAGAATAGCAAATCAAATGCCAGACGCATTTACGAATTTGAAAAGGATAATAAAATCACATATTCCTGCAGAGAATGTTCCAATCCGTATTGATGTCCCTATTGGAAAATCCTCTAGTGCCATAGCTAATGAGTCAAAAGCACGCCTAAAACGTGGCAGGCCATTGGGTTTCAAAGATCGAAATCCTAGAAAAAGGAAAACAAATGATCAAAATGACACTACGAAAGAGTCTCGTGAAGAAATCCACGATTTATCAAATTCTGATATTCATGAGGAAACCACTAAGCCCGAGACTCAAGAAAAGTAGGAACTAGCAATAAATCCAATCGATATTGAGACAAATTTGAATCGAGTGGATATAGTGGTGGATTATGTCTTTGCATATAATGTTGCATCTATCATTATGCAAGATAGTGAGGATCTTGAACCTCAATCTGTTAGATAATGTCGACAAAGACGTGATTGGCCAAAATGGTAAGAAGCAAACCAATCAGAGTTGAATTTACTTGCGAAACGTGAAGTTTTTGGAACTGTAGTCCAAACACCTAATGGTGTTAAGCCTGTTGGCTATAAATGGGTCTTTGTACGCAAGAGGAATGAGAAAAATGAGGTACAAAGATATAAGGCACACCTTGTTGCACAAATATTTTCACAAAGGCCTGGTGTCGATTATGAAGAGACATATTCACCCGTTATGGACGCTATAACATTCCATTATTTCATTAGTTTTGTTGTCCATGAAAAGCTTGACATTCATTTAATGCATGTGATTACCGTCTACCTTTATGGCTCACTTGATAATGAGATATACATGAAAATTCCCGAGGGATTTAAAATGCCTAGCGCACATAATTTAAAGTCCTGGGAAATGTTTTCAATCAAATTGCAAAGATCATTGTATGGTCTAAAGAAATCAGGACGTATGTGGTATAATCGTCTTAATGAGTATTTATTAAAGGGAGGTTATATAAATGATGTTATTTGTCCATGTATTTTTATAAAGAAAATGTGATGACCCAAGGGGTCATTTTATGAATTTAGACTCCGTTCTAGGTTTATTAGCCATAAAAAAAATTAATTTTAACTACCTCAATTTGCGTGCACAACCCGGGCGTGAAACCGGAAAGCTTTTATGTGAAAATATAAGAAATAATAATTTTTAGAATAAAAAAAATTGGTTTTAGTTGACTTGAGTCAACATTTTGAGTAAACAGACTCGGATCTGTGTTTCGACGTCCCGGGAGGTCCGCAGTAAAATATGGGACTTGGGCGTATACCCGGAGTTGAATTCCGAGGTCCCAAGCCTTAGAAATCAATTTTTGAAAGAAATTATTGCTGAAATACTTATGAATTAAAGACAAGAAATAATGTTTGAATCATAGGTATCGGGCCCGTATTTTAGTTCCGGAGCTCAGTAGAGATTTGTTATAATATTAAAAGGTTAACTGTAAAATTTGGTGAAATACGGAGTTCGTTTGACGTGATTCGGACATCCGGTTGAAGAGTTATGAACTTTAAGTGTTCTTGATGAAAATGATGAGTTTTGAGGTTTGATTCATAGTTTTACATGTTATTTTCATGATTTGATCGCACGAGCAAGTCCGTTTGATTTTTTAGACTTGCGTGCATATTTTGTTTAGAGCCCCGAGGGCTCGGGTGAGTTTCGGATAGGCCACGGGGTGTTTTACACTTACAGAGAATTGCTGGTTTTCCATTTTCTGGTGTCTAGGCATTTTACCCTATGCGTTCACATTGCCTTTAACGCGAACGCATAGAGTATAGCAGTGTGGCCCTCCTCCTTTTGCTATGCAAATGCGGTCTGGGCCCCGCGAACGCATAGCTTCATTTTGACCTGGGGGGGGGGGGGGGGGTCTTTNAGCGGGGGGGGCCCCCGCGGCCCAAATCTTTTTTTGGCCCGGGGGGGGGGGGGGGGTGGTCATTTGCCTTACGCGAACGCACCTCACCAGTAGTGAACGCGGAGGCCGGGAGACCTAAAGCTACGCGAACGAATAGGTCTGGGGCCAGGAACCTACGCGAACGCGGTCAGGGGGCTGCGAACGCGAAGGTCTAAATGCCCAGCAGTATAAAAAGTCTTTTAAAAACGGACAAACCTTCTTCTTCACCATATTTTCGAGGTTTACAGCCCTAAGAGCGATTTTCTTCAACAATTATCATCCCCAAGTCTTAGGTAATCAATTCTAAACTTTGTTCTTTCAATTCCTTACTGTTTTTCATCACTTTTAAAGCAAAAACTAAAATTTCATGGTACAAATTGAGGGTTTTGGTAGAATTAGGGGATTTTAAAATAAATAAATTTTTATATCAAATTGAGATCGGATTTCAAAACCAATTGTACATTTGGGTTCGGGGGCGAAGGGGTAAACATAATTTGGTCCGAACTCCGAGTTTAGACCAAGCGGGCCCGGAGTCGGGTTTGCACCGTTTTTTGAGAAAACTTAGAAAAAATCATGTTTTTCAATAAAGTTAGTTCCTTTAGCATAGATTGATGATATTGAGTTAATTATGATTAGATTCGAGCAAGTTAGAGGTGAATTCAAAAGGAAAAGCAGTAATTGAGTAGTGAATGACCTACGAAATTGAGGTAAGTGTTTGGTCTAACTTTGACTTGAGGGAATATGACTCCCCACTTGTTTGCTATGTGAAATTCATGGGCATGGTGTATAAGTGAGGTGACGAGTATCTATGCACCACCCAATTTGCCTGATAAACATGATCCACTTTCCCTTTCCCAATTTAATTGATGTTTGTCTTAATTGTTCTATGTTCACTATCGTTTCTATGATTAGTTGGCCTTATTATTTTATTGTTAAATATTATTACGGTTATTTTGGAAAAGTACGAGGTGTTTAATTGGCCCCCTTGTGTTACAGAGAAGTTGAGCAGTTTGACACTAATTTTGGATATATATATATATATATATATATATATATATATATATATATATATATATATTTTNATATATATATATATTCATGATTGGTTTCTTTTGATTATATACATTTGCTGTTGTAAGTGTGTTGAAAATGTAGGTTGTTCTCTTAATCCTATCATGGTACGTAAGGACTGAGTTGGGTTGATAGTGTTACGGTGATTACATATATTCGGGATGATATTATTGTGGGATGTTATTGTTTAAAGCTTACGGGCTATACTGTTTTCTGTTTGAAATTTGTGAAATAAAATTTGGTGTGATAAGGTGTTGGTGTGATAAGGGGGTTGTGATAAGGGTGAATATATTGATTGGGATATTGTGAATAGGTGGGATCGGGTTGCACGCCGCAACGAGACAGTGAAAATGAGGAATGTTGATGTGTTACTGATCTTTAAACTTTAAATGATTTGGAAATTCTTGTTTTACTCTACAGTTTTTCTTATATTTAGCACATGTGATTATTTTAAAGTAAAGTTTGAGAAACTTGGAGATTTACTTGAGTATTGGTTATGGTCGAGACCTAAAAAAGACGGCTGAGTTATTTTATTGTTGGGCAATATTTTTTTATTTGTTTAGAATTTCTTTCTTGATTTATTATTTATGTTGTCACAAGTTATATTGTTAATGCCCCACCGTATCTTCGTCACTACTTCGTCGAGGTTAGGCTCGACACTTACTCAATACATGGGGTTGGTTGTATTGATACTACACTCTACACTCTTTTGTGTAGATCCAGGTACTAGCCAACAATAGAGATTGTTAGAGCAACCACCTATTTATTTGGAGACACGAGGTATATCTGTCGGTGTTCGCAGATCCCAAGAGTCTTCTCCTATTTCATATACGCTATTTTATTATGTTCAGAACAGTTATACTATTTCTTTCAGCCCAATATCTGTAGTACTCTTTAGTAGTTCGTGAATTGTGACATCAAACTCTGGGGGTAGTTCTAGATCTATTTATATAATTAGCTCGTGGTTAGTTTTTATTTAATTATTTAGTATTTTATATATGTAGAACATTTACATTAAGGTTACTTTGAATTTATTTATTTATACTTAAGAAAATAATCAAAGGAAATTAGCTACTCGAATTCTAATATTGGCTTGCCTAGCAAGTGTGGTGTTAGGCGCCATCACGATCCCTAAGGTTGGGAATTTGGGTCGTGACAAGTTGATATCAGAGCACTAGGTTTCTTAGGTCTCACAATTCACGAACAAACTTGGTAGAGTCTGAAGGATCGGTACGGAGACGTCTGTACTTATCTCTCAGAGGCTATCAAGTTAGGAACAATTTCACTTCTATTCTACTCTATCGTGCAAATTTATTCTATCATTGATGATTGAACTCGTCTACTCTTGTTCTCTCACAAATCTCAACATCTCGCAAAACGTCTACAACTGGACAAGAGATGAAGCCCCAATGACAGCTACGATTAGGGGAAGAGACATAAGCGGAGCTCAGTCTAAAGCTCGAACATTAGCACCTATTGTACAGTCTCAAATGGATCTAGACACGGAGGTTCTAGCTCCGTCGGTACATGT
Source organism: Nicotiana undulata (assembly GCA_005239495.1). Lineage (NCBI taxonomy): Eukaryota > Viridiplantae > Streptophyta > Magnoliopsida > Solanales > Solanaceae > Nicotiana > Nicotiana undulata. The sequence continues at coordinate 34,905 of ML243667.1, forward strand.
TGGACTAGCCCATATCACAAAAGGATTTATAGCTACTCCAGTATTGCATAACAAGGGAATAGTTGAAAGCAACATGGTTGATTTATATGAGCCGTGAGTTTTAACATTGTGTATTATCAAACATTGTGACCTATGACTTCATGCCAAGTGGGGAAGTCCACCGTCAAGGAATAGATTGCGAGGTCATGTGTTATATCGGTTTTGGCTTGGAATGTATAAGGCCAGAGATGTTGCAAGAGATATAGCTGGGAATTGCGATATATCAGTCTCCTTAATAACCCTATACCTCAGTACCAAAGGAGTTATTCAAATAACTTTAAATCTACAGGAGGTATACTAAGCGTGGAAGTCACGATTGCGGATTTTGGGGTGCTCCAGAGGGAGTATAGTGGTTGACGAGCTTCTAGACTATATGGTTCGTGCCAAGAATTATTTGTGTAGAGATTTACTTTTGTGATCATTGTGTGTCAATAGAAATGAAAGTTACCCCAAAGGAATAATGAAAATTATATGAATAGAAGGGGTAGCTCAACAGTGTTGAGTTAGCATAGTAAAAGAAGAAATTGGTCGTCGATGTTTGTGACAAGCCTACGAAGAGGGTGACCAGCCAATGCAACATCAATTACTTGACTCAATTCTCATAATACTTTTGAAAGAGTTTGTTTCTCGAACTTTCCATTTTTTGCGTGGCGCTTAGGGTTTAAATGATTGTGTCAAGTCACCATGACAATGTCAGAACATGCCAACAGGTTTGATAAGTTAGCCTGTCATACTCCTACTTCAGTCATCTAGGCAGAGAGCAAGTCCACAGACTCATTAAAGGACTCAATTATGATTGTAAAATTTTGTGCGACTCAGGGCAAGTTGATACTTTATTTTGGCTAGTGGTAGAAACTATTCTAGACTTGGGAGAGTCATATTTCATCAGAGCACTCAGGCTACGTGCCCCATTGCAGTTACAACTCAACTTACATGACCAGCTAGGGAAAAAGGGGTCGGAATGTCGAAGGTGGAGGTCAAATTCCTATAGGTGGAGACCCAGCCTGTTGATATATTTTCTATGGTATGGCTGAGGTCGTTATATCAAATGGTGCCATTACAAGGGAAAAAAATCTCTAGTTATTATAAAGTGATAATTTTCTTAACTTAATTCGGTTATGAGTATCTAGAAAGTCCTCCTAATATGCTCCACTCTCGGGTGAGCTTCGTAGCTCTAAAAACATGCTTATGTGAATACTTGTATTGAGAAATCCTATGGAGATATCTAAGTCTATCAGTACATGTTGTAATTTTGTTTAACGGAAAATATTTAAAAGAGGAAAATGGAAGGTTTCGATTAGCATGATATGCATATTACTTGTGATTCATAATTGAGGGCGAGATTCTCGCATTTTAATGTGATTTGATATGTTTAAACCGGGCTACGAGCCGCGGTGAAAGTTATGTAAGGACGAGATCCTGGTGATGTGAAAAATTCTTGTGTTTAAATTCTCCCTTGGGAAATTAAAATTTGTACTAGAGTGCTAACACGGAGTCATGCCTGTTAGGGTTATTCAAAGATTTCTGTATAATAATAATAATAATAATAATGGTAATAAGTAAATAAATAAATAAATAAATAAATAAATTATCTGCGCATAAATTTCCAAATCCGTGTTATAATTATTGAGTTTTGACCTACGAGGTCTGTGCCTCCCATGTGGCGTTAAATGAGACACGTTAGTTCGGGTATATAATTACGAGGTCTTCAAGCACCGTATCTCGTTATCAGTATTATGAAGGTTTGAAAGGAGATTATTGTTAACGTGAGATACCGTTAGCTTCAGATGTTTAGACTTTGGCTAATCGGTTCGTGAGGTTGGATATTTCTCCCATCAGTGTGTTAGCTTGTACAGTCGCTCGACCTTCTTTATTTGAGCGTATCAGAGATCGGCAGGATGATGACCCGCATTTGATGGTCCTTTGGGACACAGTGCGGCACGGTAGTGCCAAGCAGGTTATAGTTGGATATGACGATGTTTTGAGGATGCATAGTCGTATATGTGTGCCTAATATTGACGGCCTTCGTGAGTTGATCCTTGAGGAGGCTCACAGTTCTAAGTATTCAATTCACCCAGGAGCAGCCAAAATGTACCAAGACTTGAGGCAGCATTATTGGTGGAGAAGGATGAAAAAGGATATTGTTGCGTATGTGTCTCGTCGCTTAAATTGTCAGCAAGTAAAGTATGAGCATCAAAGACCCGGTGGTTTGCTTCAGCAAATAGAGATTCCTGAGTGAAAGTGAGAGCATATCACTATGGATTTCGTTGTTGGACTCCCACGGACTCAGAGGAAATTTGATGCAGTTGGGTTATTGTGGATAGGCTGACTAAATCAACACATTCCATTCAAGTGGCAAGTACTTATACTTCGAAGCGGTTGGTAGAGATATATATTCAGGAGATAGTTCGCCTTCATGGTGTGCCCGTGTCTATCATTTTTGATCGGGGCACGCATTTTTCTTCGCACTTTTGGAGAGCAGTTCAGCGTGAGTTGGGTACCCGAGTAGAGTTGAGTACATCATTTCACCCTCAGACTGACGAGCAGTCCGATCGTACCATTCAGATATTGGAGGACATGCTTCGCGCTTGTGTTATTGACTTTGGAGGTTCATAGGATCAGTTCTTGCCGTTAGCGGAGTTTGCTTATAATAATAGCTATCAGTCGAGCATTCAGATGGCTCCTTATGAGGCATAATATGGTAGACGGTGCAGATCGTCAGTTGGAGGGTTTGAGCCGGGAGAGGCTCGGTTGTTGGGCACAGACTTAGTTTAGGAGGCCTTAGATAAGGTCAAGATTATTCAGGAGAGACTTAGTGCAGCTCAGTCTAGGCAAAAGAGTTATGTCGATCGTAAGGTTCGTGATGTGGCATTCATGGTTGGAGAGAGAGTATTGCTTCGTGTCTCGCCCATGAAGGGTGTTATGAGATTTGGGAAGAAGGGTAAGTTGAGCCCTAGGTATATCGGGTCGTTTGAGATTCTTGATAGAGTGGGGGAGGTAGCTTATAGACTTGCGTTGCCTCCAGGGTTATCCTCAATTCATCCGGTATTCCACGTATCTATGCTCCGAAAATATCATGGTGACCCGTCTCACGTGTTAGATTTCAGCTTTGTCCAATTGGACAAAGACTTGACTTATGAGGAGGAGCCAGTAGCCATTTTTGACCGACAGGTTCGTCAGTTGAGATCTAAGAGTTATCCTTCAGTTCGAGTGTAGTGGAGAGGCCATCCCGTTGAGGCAGCTACTTGGGAGTCCGAGTCGTACATGCAAAGTAAATATCACACTTGTTTGCAAATTCAGGTAATCTTCTATGTCCGTTCGAGGACGAACATTTGTTTTAGAGGTGGAGATTGATGACCCAAGGGGTCATTTTATGAATTTAGACTCCGTTCTAGGCTTATTAGCCATAAAAAGATTAATTTTAACTACATCGATTTGCGTGCGCAGTCTGGGCGTGAAACCGGAAAGCTTTTATGTAAAAATATTAAAAAAAATAATTTTTGAATTAAAACAAAATTGGTTTTAGTTGACTTGATTCAACATTTTGAGTAAACGGACTCGGGTCAGTGGTTCGACGATCTCGGGAGGTCCGCAGTAAAATATGGGACTTGGGCGTATGCCCGCAATTGAATTCCGAGGTCCCAAGTCTTAGAAATCAATTTTTCAAAGAAATTGTTTTGCTGAAATACTTATGAATTAAAGAAAAGAAATAATATTTGAAATCATTGGTATCAGGATCGTATTTTGGTTCCAGATCCCGGTACATATTTGTTATGATATTAAAAGGTTAACTGTGAAATTTGGTGAAAAACGGAATTCGTTTGACGTGATTCGGACATCCGGTTGAAGAGTTATGAACTTTAAGTGTTCTTGATGAAAATGATGAATTTTGAAGTTTAATTCATAGTTTTACATGTTATTTTCATGATTTGATCGCATGAGCAAGTCTGTATGATGTTTTGAGAGTTGCGTGCATGTTTTGTTTAGAGCCTCGAAGGCTCGGGTGAGTTTCGGATAGGCCACAAGATGTTTCTTATAGAGAATTGTTGTTTCCATTTTCTGGTGTCCAGACATTTTACCCTATGCGTTCGCATTGCCTTAGTCGCGAACGCATAAAGTATAGCAGTGTGGCCCTCCTCCTTGTGCTATGCGAACGCGATCTGGGCCCTGCGAACGCATAGCTTAATTTGGACCTGGGGGGGGGGGGGGGGGGTCATTTGCCTTACGCGAACGCACCTCACCAGTCGCGAACGCGGAGGCCAGGAGACCTAAAGCTACGCGCACGCACCCGTGTCTACGCGAACGCATAGGTCTGAGTCCAGTATCCTACGCAAATGCGGTCAGGGGGTTGCGAACGCGAAGGTCTAAATGCCCATCAGTATAAAAAGTCTTTTAAAAATGGGCAGACCTTCTTCCTCACCATATTTTCGAGGTTTACAACCCTAAGAGAGATTTTCTTCAACAATTATCATCCCCAAGTCTTAGGTAATCAATTCTAAACTTTGTTCTTTCAATTCCTTACTGTTTTCATCACTTGTAAAGCAAAAACTAAGAAATTGCTTGGTAAAAATTGAGGGTTTGGGTAGAATTAGGGAATTTTATAAAAATCAAAATTTTATATCAAATTGAGGTCGGATTTCAAAACTAATTGTGCATTTGGGTTTGTGGGCGAAGGGTAAACATAATTTGGTCTGAACCCCGAGTTTAGACCAAGCAGGCTCGGGGTCGAGTTTTTACTTTTTTTATATAGAAAACTTAGGAAAAATCATGTTTTCAATAAAGTTAGTTCCTTTAGCATAGATTGATGATATTGAGTTAATTATGATTAGATTCGAGTAAGTTAGAGGTGAATTCAAAAGGAAAAGCAGTAATTGGGTAGTGAGTGACCTACGAAATTGAGATAAGTGTTTGGTCTAACTTTGACTTGAGGGAATAGGACTCCCCACTTATTTGCTATGTGAAATGCATGGGCATGGTGTATAGGTGAGGTGACGAGTATCTATGCACCACTTAATTTTCCTGATAAACATGATCCCCTTTTCCGTTTCCCATTTAATTGATGTTTGTCTTAATTGTTCTATGTTCACTATCGTTTCTATGATTAGTTGGCCTTGTTATTTTGTTGTTAAATATTATTGCTATTATTTTGGAAGAGTACGGGGTGTTTAATTGGACCCCTTGTGTTACATAGAGGTTGAGCAGTTTGACATTATTTTTGGAAATAGATATATATATATTCATGATTGGTTTCTTTTGATTATTTACATTTGCTGTTGTAAGTGTGTTGAAAGTGTAAGTTGTTCTCTTAATCCTATCATGGTACGTAAGGACTGAGTTGGGTTGACAGTGTTACGGTGATTACATATATTCGGGCTGATATTATTGTTTAAAGCTTACAGGCTATACTGTTTTCTGTTTGAAAATTTTGAAACAAAATTTTGTGTGATAAGGTGTTGGTGTGATAAGGGGGATGTGATGAGGGTCAATATATTGATTGGGATATTGTGAATAGGTGAGATCGAGTTGTATGCCGCAACGAGACAGTGAAAATGGGGAATATTGATGTGTTACTAATCTTTAAACTTTAAATGATTTGGAAATTCTTGTTTTACTCTACAATTTTTCTTATATTTAGCACATGTGATTATTTTAAAGTAAAGTTTGGAAAACTTGGAGATTTACTTGAGTATTGGTTATGGCTGAGACCTGGAAAAGGCGGCTGAGTTATTTTATTGTTGGGCAATATTTGTTTATTTGTTTAGAATTTCTTTCTTGCTTTATTATTTATGTTGTCACAAGTTATATTGTTAATGCCCCGCCGTAGCCTCGTCACTACTTCGTCGAGGTTAGGCTCGACACTTACTTAGTACATGGGGTTGGTTGTATTGATACTACACTCTGCACTCTTTTGTGCAGATCCAGGTACTAGCCAGCAATAGAGATTTTTAGAGCAGCCACCTATTTATTTGGAGACACGAAATATATCTGCCGGCGTTCGCAGATCCCGAGAGTCTTCTCCCATTTCATATACGTTGTTTTATTATGTTCAGAACAATTATACTATTTCTTTCAGCCCAGTATCTGTAGTACTCTTTAGTAGTTCATGAATTGTGACACCAAACTCTCGGGTAGTTCTAGATCTATTTATATAATTAGCTCGTGGTTCGTTTTTATTTAATTGTTTAGTATTTTATCTGTGGAGAACATTTACATTAAGGTTACTTTGAATTTATTTATTTATGCTTAAGAAAATAATCAAAGAAAATTAGCTACTCGGATTCTCACATTGGCTTGCCTAGCAAGTGTGGTGTTAGGCGCCATCACGATCCCTAAGGTTTGGAATTTGGGTCGTGACAGAAAAAAACATCGGAATTTGTTGTACTGGCCGTATATGTTGATGACATAAACCTTATTGGAACTCCTATAGAACTCCACAAAGCAATTGATTATTTAAAGAAGGAATTCGAGATGAAAGATCTCGGAAAGACAAAATTATGCCTTGGTTTGCAAATTGAACATTTGGCAAACATAATTTTAGTTCATCAATCCGCCTACAGAGAAAAGGTAATGAAACGGTTTTACATGGATGGAGCACATCTATTAAGTACTCCAATGATTGTTCGATCACTTGATGTGAATAAAGATCCATTCTGACCTCAAGAAAAGAATGAAGAGCTACTTGGTCCTGAAGTACCATATCTTAGTGTAATTGGTGCACTAATGTATCTTGCCAACACTACAAAGCCTGACATAACTTTTTCAGTTAATGTCTTATCAAGATATAGATCTTAGCAAGATAGGAGACATTGGAATGGAATCAAACACATATTACGATATCTAAAAGAAACTACCGATATGGGCTTATTTATGGCAATAATTGCAGTCCTGGTCTTGTTGGTTATGCCGATGCTGGGTATTTATCTGACCCACACAAAGATCGATCTCAAACAGACTATGTGTTTACATGTGGAGGCACTGTCATATCTTGGCGATCGACTAAGTAATCAATCGTTGCTACTTCATCTAATCATGTTGAGATAATTGTTATTCATGAAGCAAGTCGAGAATGTGTGTGGCTGAGGTCTATAATACATCTTATTCGAGACAAATGTGGTTTGAAGTGTGACAAAATACCCACAATTTTGTATGAAGACAATGCAGCATGCATAGCCCAATTGAAGGGAGGATTCATAAAAGAAGATAGGACAAAACATATTTCACCAAAGTTATTTTTCACACATGATATTCAAAAGAATGGTGATATCAATGTGCAACAGATTCGTTCAAGTGATAATATGGCTGATTTGTTCACAAAATCTCTATCGACGTCAACCTTGAAGAAGCTAGTGTACAAGATTGGGCCGAAGGCTCGAGGATGTGAATTGATGCTCTCATCAGGGGGAGTTAATGCGTGTTGCACTCTTTTTCCCTTACAAGGTTTTGTCCCACATGGTTTTCCTTGCAAGGTTTTTAACGAGGCAACCAAAAGGCGCATTTCTAAACATGTGTACTCCTTTTCCTTTTCTAGAATTTTTTCCCATTGGGTTTTATTTTAGTTAAGGTTTTAACGAGGCACATTATTTTTTGAATATACATTCAAGGGGGAGTGTTATAAATAGAATTCTATTTCGAGTGAATGTCTATCTTTTAGAGAGTTTTACTTTGTGGCTAAGTCATTTTTTCCCTATAAATAGAGGGGTCTTACCCCATTGTAAATCATCCCAAAATTCAACATTCATGGGGGAGTGTTATAAATAGAATTCTATTCCGAGTGAAAGTCTATCTTTTGGAGAGTTTTACTTTGTGGCTAAGTCATTTTTTCTCATAAATAAAGGGGTCTTACCCCATTTTTAAATCATCCCAAAATTCAATAACAATTTCCTCTCTCTCTTTCTCTGCAATATTGTTCTTCTTCTTTTATTGTTTCATAACAGTTTCGCCTTTTTTCTTCTTTCTTGAAGAAAACCAAATTGATTAACACGTTTTATGTTGAAAAAGGGAAACTTAAAAAACGAGGAACTAGCTGTCACATATTAAGGATAGATATAAAAATGGACTCATAATCTTATATTAGGTTGTGCACAACTAACCGCTATTAGGAAAATCCCAAATAAATCGAAATGCATTACAAATCCAATTTTATTTGTCAAGGGAGTAGTTATTGTCACGACCCCAAATCCTAACCCGGCCGTGATGGCGCCTATCGTGGAACTAGGCAAGCCAAAAATCACATATTTACATTTTTGTTCTCAAAATTTCCCAAATCGTTATCAACATGTCATAAAACGTATATTAAATCTTTTAAATTTTTAAGCAAAAGAAACAAGCTAAACAATCTACAACCATCCCCCAAGATCTAGAGCCAACAGGTCACGAGCATCTAAGAAGGATACCAATAATACTACTGTCATAATACAAATCTCAGAACGAAGTACTAAGTAAAAAATAAGGAAAGGGAAAGCAGAGATGCTGCGGACACTGACAGCTACCTCGATGTCCCGACTCCGGCTACGTGCGTAATAATATGGATAACGCTCGGTACCAACATCTGAATCTGCACACAGGTGCAGGGAGTAATGATGAGTACACCAACTCAGTAGTAATGAAAATAAATCAGGTCTGAACAATAAGGAACACATAGGAGCAAATCATCGAATCACAATAAGTAAAATCTTTATTTCCAACAGTGTATACATTTAGTCAATATGCTTTAAAATCCAGTTTCAGTAAAAATCCTTTGAACAAGTGTGATTTCCAGTGATTTTAGTAAAATACCCAAGAAGTATTAGTTTAAAGATGAAATGAATCATAAATAGTTACTCAGGCAAAACAACTATTATAAATCGCCCCTCAGGCAAATCATCACTCAAAATCATTAGCTCAGCATACTTCACAATCACTCAGCATCAGCCCCTCGGGCAACCTCACTGTCACTCATGCCTCCCAATCACTCGTCGCTCGGCACTCGGCACTCGCACTCAATAGGTACCTGCGCTCACTGGGGGTGTACAGACTTCGGAGGGGTTCCTACATCCCAAGCGCTAAAATCAAGCCAAATCATAGAATCAAATCACTCTTAGGCACTCGGTCTATCATAAACATGTTGCGGCGTGCGGCCCGGTCCAATATCATATCCTCACAATCAGGACCTCGGCCTCACTCAGTTAGAAACATGTTGCGGTGTGCAGCCCGATCCAATATCATCTCCTCACAATCAGGCCCTCAGCCTCACTTAGTCAGATATATCTCAAAAAGCCACTCAGGCTATCAATAAAACGGGGTACTCGACCCAAAATAACATTTTATATTTCAAAATAGTGCAACTAAGACTGAGTTTTGAAATCAGTTAAGCATAATATGACTGAGTGTAAATCATAAGTTAACACAGTGAGGAAAAATAGTAAACAGCCCCCAAGGGGTCTAAACAGGTCGGCACAAGGCCCCAAACATGGCATACAACCTAAGAATACAGCAAAAAATTTACTCTATGCGGTCGCGGGAAGCCTTATGCGATCACATAGCACAACTAGATTTTTCCAAATTTTCTCTATGCTAACGCATCCGGATAAATGCTATCGCACTGTACACTCCTGAAGCCAAAAACCAGCAACTAGAAATGGCCTAGAAATGGTCCGAAACCACCCGAAACTCACCCGAGACCCTCGGGACCTCAACCAAAAAAAACCAACACATCCCATAACATCACACAAACTTAGTCGAGCCTTCAAATCACCAAAAACAACGCAAACACACTAAATTCACCTCGGGTTCAAACCTATGAACTTTAAAATTTCTAAATTCCACCAAAGATGCCGAAACTAACCAAAACACATCTGAATGACCTGAAAATTTGCACACACGTCCAAAATGACACTACGAACCTTCTCCAACTTTTGGAATTCCATTCTGGCCCCGATAGCCTATTTTTCACTGCCGACCGAAAATCGCCAAAAACTAACTTTCGCCAATTCAAGCCTAATTCAACACCGGACATCAAAACCACATTTCGAACACACTCCTAAGCCCTGAATCACCTAAAGAAGCTATCCGAGCCATAAAATCTACATTCCGAGGCCGTTTACCAATAAGTCAACTCCCAGTTGACTTTTTCAACTATTAAGCAAATTTAAGAGACTACGTGTCTCGGTCCTCACTACGACCACTCCGAACCCGAGCCAACCAACCCAACAAAACACACAAAAGCTGAACCACAAAAAAATGAAGCAGAAATAGGGGAAACATGGCTACACTCTTGGAATGATTGACCGGGTCGTTACATTCTCCCCCACTTAAACATATAATCGTCCTCGAATGTGCCTAGAGTTGTTCCAAACACCACAAAAATTTTCGTGTAACTGTCACGACCCAAATTCCCACCCTTTGGGCCGTGACTGCGCCTAATGTTGAACCCGCTA